>JAGKTI010017687.1:0-18318 GCA_018397915.1 Birgus latro
CTGGAGATATGAATGGAAAAGTAGGGACTGTGAAGGTGGATGGAGTAGTTGGTGAATGGGATGCAGGCATGGGTCCAAGTACATGTGCCAGTACTTGTGGACAAGTACAAGTACTGAAGAAAAGCACAAGTACAAGTACTGTACAGAAGATCTGCCTATTACTTAAGTCCAAGTCTAAGTACTTGACAAAGTACTTAAGTACAAGTATATTTCAACAGATTATCTATTATTTTTTACAGACATGTTTACTTCAAATTCAGTAGCAAATATCTAATGAAGAAGCATATTATGGTAATATATTACAGTGATCTTACTAAAATGAATATAGTTAAGCCCCTCCAAAAGTATCTATCTGTGTAGTTCTCAGATTTTAGACCATGAACCTCGGCCCATGGCACCTAAGGGAGGTGAAAATCTACCCAGAGGACAGCAAGAGATGCCCACAGGGCTTAGTGAGTGAAGGTGATCAGAAGTGAGCCAACTCGCAGGTAAAGGAAATGATACAAATACAAATTGGAAGTAACATTTTTGGGGTATGATATACCAATATCACACTGTTTGCAGACTGCCTTGAATGTGGCAGTAGTATCTCCTGGTAATCTGAAGTGGCTCCATATGCCTGAATCCTTTTCTTTCTTTTTTTAATGCAAGGAAGAAGGAACCAAAGGCTGAGACCGTAAGACAATACCTTCCAAGAAAAAAATAAAAACAAAACACGAGAGCCAATTTCAAGATCCATTCATTTTGGGATGAAAGACTGGAGATCATAGGAAATACAGACAGAGGGAGACAGTTCCAGAGATGACTAGTTGCATAAATGAAAGACTGGGAATATCGGCTAACTCTTGCATTAGAGAGTTGGACAGAAAAAGGATGAGAGTTTGTTGCTAGACGGGTGCTACACACTTGTCGCAGAGATGGAGGGATGCAAGCATTCAGTTCAGAGGAGCAGTGACCATTGAAGTAGTGATAGAAAAGAGATAAAGAGGAAACAGTGCAGCGAAGACACTGAGGTTGAAGGGAGCCAGTAAGAGCAGGAGAGTTGATAAGACGAACAGCCTTTGACTCCACCCTATTGAGAAGAGCTGTATGTGGGGAGCCTCCCCACACATGAGAGTTGTACTCTACACAGGGGCGAATAAAACCTGTGTGATGCCATGATGCCACTTGTAATACTAATAATGGTGGCTACTGAAAGACTGAACTACAGTAGCGATCAGGTTACAGACAGGAAGAAAGTTAACATGTTGCCTGTTTTGCCTTGATGTGTGTGCACGAGAGTTGCCAGATAGTTTTTTTTTTTTATGCAAGAAAGAAGGAACCAAAGGCCAGGAGCCTGCAAACCGTTCCATCCAAGAAAAAAAAAAACAATACAAAAGAGAGCCATATTCAAGATCCATTCATTTCAAGATGTCTGGAAACACTATGTTAGAAAGACTGGAGATCATAGGAAGTAGGAAATACAGACAAAGGGAGCCAGTTCCAGAGTTGATCTGTTGCATAAATGAAGAACTGGGATTAACAGTTAACTTTTGCATTAGAGTTGGACAGAAAAGGGATAAGAGTTTGTTGCTAGACAGGTGCTACGCACCCACCGTACGGGTGGAGAGATGCAAGCAGAGCGTTCGGAGGAGCGGCGACCACTGAGGTAGCGATGGAAAAAAGATAAAGATGCAACTGTGTGGTGAAGAGACAGAGGCTGAAGGGAGCCAGTAAGAGGAGGAGAGTTAATGAGACGAAAAGCCTTTGACTTCACCCTATTGAGAAGAGCTGTTATGTGGGGAGCCCCACACATGAGAGTTGTACTCCGAACAGGGGCGAATACAACCCATGTATAAAGTCAACAACTGTGCAGGGGTAAAGAGGGTACGGAGTTGGCTTAGCACACCTAATCTCTTGGAAGTAGATTTTACAAGAGATGTAATATGATCTTTCCAAGATAAGTCTCGAGTGAATGTAACCCCAAGCATGTTCAAGGATGATGCAGGACTGAGCTGAATATTATTAAACATTAGCGGGTACTCCTGTGGAAGATTGTGTCGGGTTGACAAGTATAAAAACTGAGTTTTTGATGCATTAAAAGCAAGATTATTTTTACCCCAGTTAGAGAAATGAGCCAAGTCAGATATTAGGTGTGCCATAGCTTCATCCCTTGTTTGCTGAAGCAACTGTTGAGATGAAGCCAAAGTACTACTACCATACAGCAGTAGCTACAATTGAGATAAACTTAATATTATTACCATTATTATTTAATAATTTACATACTGTATTAAAATTATTAAAACAAACAGCTGAACTAAAGCATCTTATTAATATCTGCTTAATGTCACAGACAAAGCAGTTGCTATTTAATTACTTATGCAATGTACTGTACCTTATATGACTGTTACTGTACTGTACTTGAAAAGTACTTAAAAGTACTTGATTTTTCAAGTACATTTGGCCCAAGTACAAGAACATTTATTTTTAAAATCTCAGGCACAGGTACAAGTACAAGTACTCAAAATTTTGTACTTAAGTCCAAGTACAGTCGCCCAAAGAAGTGATGACTCGCTTTCTTTAAGTTTCGGACAAAACTCCCTGGGTCTGGCAACGTTTATTTAGGAGACGGAAACAGTCTTTGCCTGCCCTGCAAACATTATTTATGGTGTAAAAAAATTAATCTTGCGAAAATACTTGTTAAGTTTAGCCTTTGTTTTTTTCTTTTTTTTATAGATCAATCCAAAAAGAATAAAGTGACATCTGGCACGTTTTCACGACTCATGCCAGCAGTTACCAATGAAGCGATTTTCCCGCTAAATTTAGAGATTTCAAAAGCAGTCTAGCTGGTATAAAATTATTACATTTCTCTAGCTCTTTTTTTTTCAGGTCTTGCCCATTTTTTTTTTTTAGTTGTCTCCCATTTTTTTTTTTTCGTCCTCAGTCTGGCGGATTTTTACCGCATCTGAGACCAATTTAGCGGATTTCAATAATTTTTCCTTTGGCAACAGTGCACGGCAGGCCTTCCGTCCAGTGCTGCCAACCTTGGGGAAATATCCCCAGATTTAGGGAATCGATGGTGCGAATGGGGAAATGGGGAAAATGTCTCTCAATTTGGGGAAATTTGGGCTTTAAGAATTTATTGTGTAAATAATGCAATTTATCGACAAAAAAAAAATCAACAATACTGAATACAAAATGTGCTTATAAGAGAAAGAGTTGACACTTTGTTTACCAGATCGGAAGAAATTCAGTCTGCAATGTGTGAATATCGTGTAACTGCATGGGTGTGAACCTGAACCGAACAGGTCAGACCCAGAGAGTAAACATTTGCTAGCCGTCCATGTCCCACTGTCCCTTCGCTACGCAGTAGGCGGCTACACCTGCAGTACAGTAACCGTCACCCAGTCGCCCTCAGCAATAAGTCACCACCAATGTACTCCCCACTCATCGACACTTCCACAGACAGTCTCCATCCACGGTCTACAGTCGTCAGACTTGTCTGCTGTTCATTAGGTAGGCTATTTTAACGATGGTTTGGGAGCTACTGTACATGTATTAGAGGTTGTGAATATTTTGATGATAGATGATATTACATTCATGTAAGCTATGAAGCCAAAGTAAGAGCGATATGCTCAATATCACTAAACTTTGAACTGGTTTCAAACTAGTCAGTAATTAGACTACATATGTGAATTGCAGCAGTTGGAGGTTTGGAAAAAACATTTTATATCTAGTTTCNAAAAGTAACAAATGTTAATCTTGATTATCACCGTCATAGCAAGATTCTCCTTTACCTGTTCATATTCATATGCAATACATCTACTGTATATACACAGAACACCCAAAGGGTCGAATTCTTCCTCTTCGTTTTGGTTCCTCCCTACTACCTCTTCCTTGCCATGTTAATCTTTTTAGTGTGATATTGTCTTTTGTACCCCTCACTGCTCCAAGACGATTTGCTTCAGCTATTACAAATCTTCCTTTGGTGAAGGGATTATCACAACCCCCTTAATTTTTTCACTACAAAGGTCTCAAACTCGAAGAAAATCGTCCAGGTGTAGCAAAAAATAAATAAATAAAAATATATGTATGATGCTGAAGGACTTAATAATTCTCTATGATAATTTTGCAGTCTACAGTGTGTCGGTATTAGGTAAATCTAACATGGAAGGGAGTGTTGAGGAGTAATATGGAAAACAACGTTCACAGGAAGAGGTGGTAATAAGTAAAGGTGTCAAAATGCAGCCCATCAACAGCAGCGACACACGATTCAAGACAAATACACATACGATTCAAAACAGCAGCACACTTATGATACAAAATAGTAGCACACTTATGATCCAAAACAACAGCACACTTGATTTAAAACAACAGCGCACTTATGATTCACAGCAGCAGCACACTTACATGACTCAAACACTAGCACACTAACAGTATAAGTAATTCACAACAGCAATACACAGAGTATATGATTCAGAACAGCAACACATTTACAGTTTATATGATTAAAAACAGCAGCACACCTATACGAATCAAAACAGCAACATAAATACGAATATATGAATCAAAACAGCAACATACATACGAATATATGAATCAAAACAGAAACATACATACGAATACATGAATCAAAACAGTAACACACATGATTAAAAACTAACACATACATGACTCAAAACACACATCCCAAACTCACACGAAATATGCGATATAAAGAAATTTTGGAGAGCGGAGAGTAGAGCGACACACGAGCGGACCAGCTGGCCTTGAAACACACACAAGGTAATGTAAGTCAAGGCAGAAATGCTGTGGGAAGTCAATGTTAAGTCACTGTAATAAGTCAGAAATACATCATACACACACACACACACACACCTGGTTAATCAGAATATTACACGGGACTCATTCTCACAAACCCATTCATTTTAAACTATCATTCAGCAATTTAGTACACAAAACAACGCAAGTCAATGTGGAACTGAAAAGAAATCAATGTAAAGTTACAAAGCAAAGCAAGTCATAACATCATGTGGGACAACAGCCTTGAGATAAATCAGACACCTGAAGTCAGTGCGACATGGAGGGGACGTAAGTGTTTGACAGAATGTTAGTAAAGTCTGGGGACTGACTCACGACATCATTCAGTCCAAAACGAAGCATCCAACAACAATGAAAAATAGTAGCACCCTGGTCAGTCAGCAACATTCATAGAACTGGCCTGGTCTGTCAGTAAGGCCTGTATTCTTGTGTGACTAGGAGTCTCCCAGGCATTTCCTCCTTCGTGACGTTTTGTATATCACACTTTAATAATCTCTATGTGTTAAATATACATTTTTTCATACTGGCACGGTTCACATCAGTATCATACAGAACCATAACAACGTGCCATTTTTAAAAGTAAAAATGAAAATATTGATACTAGAGAGCGTTACTGAGCTTCATAAGCTCCTGAGAACATGGCTCCTTATTAATCCGTTTTTACGATATCTTTTTATTAGCCACAGCTTGCATATAAAACAATGAGAGTATTAACATGCTTGGAAGCAAACTTGCAAGGAAGATGTGCAAGACAGCCAGATAAACCAGGAAAATAAGGCCCTTTACCAATCAGTCGGTCATGCATTACCCACAGCACTCGGCAGCCTCACCACACTGGGAACTGAAGTCACCCCTAACCACACACAAGAATGACTTGTCAATTTGGCGTTACCCAAATCAGTCAAGAGTCAGTCTAGTGTTACATGAATTAAAAGCCAATTTAGTTACCCAAGACACTGTAAAGTTCCCAAAATGTACCCGAGTCCCGTCGAGAGAAATTAGAGCCAAAACTGAGGCTAGACTTACCCACGTGCATTAGAAGTTACCCAAGTAACTCAGATTTACCCAAGAGAGCTAAAATTGAGACTGGAGGTACCCAATCAGTCCAGAGTTACCCAAGTGAGTCAAGAGTCCGGGGTTACCTATAGACTGGGTCACTGAGGAAGGTTCGCAGGTCTCTGATGAATCGCTTGAGGGTCAGTACGGGCAGGTAGGGGATCAAGTCAAACAGGCTGGGAGGGGAGGCCTGAGCGGGGAGCGATGGCGGGGTGGGAGAGGGGATGGAGTCCATAGGAGTGTGGTTGGAGTGTGTGGGGTCATTGGGAGAGGGAGTGAAGGCAGTGGAAGAGAGGGCTGAAGGGGAAGAGGAAGGTGTGGGAGGCGTGGATGGGGTTCCGTAATGTGGAGTTGGGGCACTTATGTTGGTGGAAGGAGCGGATAGAAGGGGAGAATGGGTGCAGGGTGTGGGTGCGGAGGGGGTGGCATACAGTGGTGTGGGTGTTGGGATGTCTCTGTGGGTGGAACGTGTGTGGTTCAGGATCTGAGGGTTGGAGGGAGCTGCATAAAGTGGTGCGGTTGTACCTGAGTGGATGTGGAGTGGGGTACTACGAGTGGAAGAGGGAGGCGAGGTCTTGGTGGAGAGAGGCGTGGGGGAGGATGAGTGGGTAGGAGGACTACTGGATCTGTATGTGGGAGAGGTGGAAGATGATAGCATGGAAAACAGGGCGGGTATAGAAGGGATGTAGTCAGGAGATAAAGTTATTATAGGAAAGGGGTGAGTGGGAGTAGGAGAAGGGTGTGAAGGAGAGGGAGAAGGGTTCGTAGGTGTGAAAGAAGGGGACGAGGGTGTGGAAGACGGGGGTGTATGAGAGGGGCGCGAGTGAGTGGGAAAGTCATGTGAGGATGTGGGAGAGGGATGCTTGGGGGAGAGAGAGTCATGCGAGGGAGTGGGAGTGGAGGAGACACTCTGGTGTGAGGTCAACGTAGCTGGGTCAGGCGCCCCTCCCCCACTTGACCTCAAAGTCCGTGGGAGGTCAACCTTTCTTGATCTGACTGGCATTTTCATGTCAATTCGCTTGATTTGGCGCAAGATAGACTGCAGCTTCAATGCACGTCTGAAGGCCGACTTGGAGGAGGAAACGCGACGTCGTAAGGCCCATTTCATCGTTAAAGTCGAAGGCAAAATGACCCTAAGTCGGTAGGGAAGCTTAAAATGTGAGGTAGGTAACTTCAGACGCGCTGAGGGCCAACTAATTCGTCGACTGGATACCAGTTTCAACCGGGTTTTGACTGGTAGCCTGAGTCGTCTGCGTCTGATGTGGGGTAGTTTGAAAAACAGCTTAGGTTCCGGAGTGCTTGTAGTGGTGGTTCGCCAGTTAAAGCAGAGCCATGTTCGATTCCAGGTCGTGGTAGGATTGGCTGGGCAGTGGTCGCCTTCCTTACACACCGAGCAACTGGAGATTGAAGCCTCAAGTGAATCCTCCTTGAACCAGGACGCTACTTTGTCCCAGATGCTAGAAGTAGATGATGGTGAGGAATCGGTCTTCCCAAAGTTCAACAATCTCGAGAGGTAATTGGTGGCTCCCAGACCACAAAGAAGAGACCACAAGGAGGTGTATGTTGCCTCTTGCGCCTCTTCGGGTCTCAGGTTGGCTTCGGAATAAGCATGTATCACCTCGTCAGCAAATCTACATTTCTTGGTCGTCCCTTTAGTGTCTCCCAAGGAATCTCTCACAGTTTTTCGCACTTTCCCACAACCCACAGTTTTCCCCACAGCCCTGACAACTCTCTCACCAACCTGGTATCTCATATATTCTTTCTCGTCTCTGGCACAATCATCCTTGTTTTCTACACACTCGTATTCGTCTGTTACACTTTCGTACTCGTCACCTTTAATCTTCTTGCCCTCTTGTCCCGTCTCCCACCACTCCTCGCTCTCTCCCACATCCTCGCTCCACTCGCTCTCTCCCACAGTCTCGCTCCAGTCCTCGCTCTCTCCGACGGCCTCGAGGACGATGAACTCCCACCCGGAGCGCAATCCAACCTCGCCCTCGTCAAAAATCGCCTCGTGAATCGTCCTCCTCTCGACCCTCCGTCGGGTTTCGCCAAATTCGTCATCGGTCTCGCTGGCATCACTTGTATAGTCGCCCTCCCATTGGCGTGTCCCTATTTCCTCACTGTCACCCTCCCATTGGCGTGTCCTTATTTCTTCACTGTCTATACTGTCACTGAAGTCAATCTCGTCCTCCCGTCGAACTGTTCCAAACTCGTCCAGCTCGTCACTGTCCAGTTCGTCACTAAAATCAAGCCTGCTTTCCTGCGGCACTGTTCCAAACTCGTCCACTTTTTCACTGTCACTTTCGTCCACATATTTAAGTCTGTCTTTTTGTTGGTCTGCCAATTTGTCATAGAAGTCGTGCTCATTCTGCCCCACTGTTCCTGTTCCCTCTTCGCTATGCAGTTCAATGCAACCAGCTCTGTTCATTGGACGCTCTGTCCACATATTTTCTCTATCCAAGCGGTTCTTGTAGCCAAGCCAATTCCTTCGTCGTTCCGTCCCCAAAACGTCCTCTTCGCTGCTCAGATCATCTTCCTGACGGTCCAGTTCATCCTTCTGACTCTTCAGATCGTCCCTACAGTCATTCCTGCTTTCCCTTATTTTTCCAAAAATCTCTTCCTCCAACTCACTGTCAATTCTATTACTATCCTCCAGTCGTCCTCTATCTCCCGTCGTCTCATGGTCGCTTCCAGGACGACGGTCTTGGGGTGTTGTAGTGTCGTATTTGCCTTCTTTGCCGTACAGGTCATTCTCTAGCGTCGTGGGGTGCCAGGGCGTACAGGAAAGGGGAGCTCTGAACCAATCGTGGGCTTGGGATAGGGAGGGAGTGGACCAGGAAGAGAAGGGTTTGTTTTGGTCAGTGTCAGTGAGTCGACCGGCCACGCTGTACAGGGCCCACACCATCCTCACTAGTCAGAATACAGTACACTTAGCACACTCCAGAAGACAACCACAATACAAGACAGGACGAAAAAAAAAAAAGACTTGTACAACACAAAACGCAACGAACGAATTCATACAACACGTAACAGCCACGGGACAAACTTATATCACTGGAAGACAATACAAAAACACGACGAACGATCCAACACAACACAAAAACGCCACTAATACACTACAGCACTGCCGACACAATACAAAATACACCTCGAAACATTATAAACCACTGCAACACCAAATCACAACAACACACTAAAACGCTCCAGAAGACCAAAAAATAGCAGGACTTCACACCACAACACAAAAACGCGAGGAAGCACACAGTGAACCGCTCAAACAACAACAAAAGTGACTCCACCAAACACTGTTACGGCACACTATAAAACGGGTCTGAAAACTGTACCATAACTCACGTGGGCTCACACCATACCGCTATCACACAAAAAATAACAACACCCTATCAGAACTGGACACACCACTATGATAATCACAGAACACACCAGCTGCGCCACAGACACACTCCACCAGCACCACCAGCACGCAGCACAATATTAGTAGCAACAAAAGAGCAACACTCGTGGTCGTACATGCTTGGGACCATCGGATCAGGTGTAAATAAAGCTCACTCCTCACACGTGACCGCACCGTCGATAGACACGAGCGAGCTCCACGGTGCCTCGAATTTTGAAAGAAACTTGAAGAACAGGTGGGAGAGATATAAAAACAAGTGTGGAAGGTGTTGAGACAAGTTTGGAGGCAGGTGTGTTGGGGCAGGTGTGGTGTTGAAGAGAACGCAAGTACAGCACCCAGCAGAGTCAAGCGGTATACTGACTCGCGCTCCCAGACTGCAACCAGACCTCCCTCCCTCTCTCTCTTTCTTTCTCTCTCCCTCCCTCCCCTACCTCTCTCTCTCTCTCTCTATTTCCTGCCTCCCCCACTCCCTGGCGCGCCTACAATACCCACGCCTACACCACTTGGGGCAGGTGGGTAGGCACTGTAAAGCACGGAGGCAAGGACAGGAGGTAGGAAGAGGAGAGCAAGGACAAACAACTATGGAAGAAAAAAAAGATCAGAGAAATAAACATTCAGGAAAAATACTGTACATACATATCGAAAGATGTTTACATGCATATACATCTACTACATACATACATACATACACAAACATACATACATACATGCATGCATATACATACATCAATGTATACACACATACAGTATATACGTACAGCACATGCATATTAAAAATACTATATGCCTGTACGAGAGAGAGAGAGAGAGAGAGAGAGAGAGAGAGAGAGAGAGAGAGAGAGAGAGAGAGAGAGAGAGAGAAGAAACAAACAAGAAAAGAATAACTACAGAATACAACACAAAGAGGGCAAAGGATGAGCACATAAGGGCAACGGAAGTAAACAAGAAAACAACGAAGACAGAAAATGAGCTTTAAACAGACTCCAAGGTAAGGGGAAAAATGAAAAGGACAAAATGGGAGAAACGTAAGAAAACAAAGAAAAGATAACATTAAAATAAGAATCAAAGGAAGGAAGGAAGGAAGGAAGGGCAACAGTGAAACAATCTTAACATTCTCAGGATCCTATGACACATCTTCAACTCAATAAAAATCGTTTGACATCAACTCTAGGATTGATATTAAAGTAGTTCCAATCATAAGAGGGTTATGGTTGACAGCAGTCTACTGGTACACAGAATCCTACGACTCATGATATTAGCTGGAAGATTATACTAAGAAAAAAAAAGGAGGGGGGGAGACATGATAGAGTTATCCTAAGTAGGGCAAACAAAGATCACGAAAGTGAGTGAAAATGAAAGAATATGACAAATAAAGATGGATGACCAATAGACTCAAATAGTTTTATTTGGTCCCCTACCATCAATTATAGTTCTTTCACCTTAACTTGGCCCAAATCTATCCTTTTGCAGGTAATTTCACGTAGTTCAGTGCCAGAAAGAGACAATGTCATGACTCTACATCCTTTCCATAGCGCTTCGTGATTATCATCATACTCTAGTATTAGTCTAATGTTATACAGCTCAGGATTCAATATGGGGAGATAGCAGTTTTGCGCCAAGTTATGCGTTTTTGTAACCCCAGGCTCATCTTAATGTGAACCCAGCCAACTGCAAGTTGAAGTTGTTTCTTGTAGTCCATCATCCTCCTTGCAGAGGGGAGGGTAGCAGCTGAGGGACGTTTGTATAACCGAGCAAGAGCAACCCGGCTATTCTGGTGCGCCGCGGGAGGGCGTCCATTACCAGCACCAGGCCTAGTTACATTTTTATCTTCCATAATATACCTTCACGCCTTCAAAATGATATATTCTTTTATACCTGCCACTACCAAACGATTTAACTTTACTTAACAGAGAACCCATATGGTAAAGGAGTTAAAACAGCATTCACTACCGCCAGCCGATTTCATTCAGGTTAGACGAGATTCCTTGAGAAGATTTATTTATAGTAACCCAAACCCCCTCAATAAGATTACATGTTTTTTTTTTCTTGGTACCATCAGACAATCTTGTTGAGCAAAACCCCCTTTGTTAAAAGACAAAACCTACAATGCGGTCTTTAAATTTTATTCTTGCTACCTCCAGGTGATTTTATTCAGTAAGGGTTATCGTATCGAACTGCTTAAATTAAAATACAGCCTTTAATAATCTCTTAACCCTGAGAGGTTTTTGCTGAGCTGAATACAATAATTTAATGAGTAGCAAGAATGAGAAAAAAAAATTGAATGGGCTAATATTTTCTTTTACCTCATTAACTGCCTTCTAATATCAACACAGCATACATGAACGACATACACACGTCAACACTAACCTGCAAAACACAGAAATTAACTAGAAAGGAACAGATGATTTATGAAAGATTCTTAACCCTAACAAGAATATTAAACCCTTCAGTCTACTTCCACTTTAGTTTTGCTATCGATCACGATTTTATTAAGTATGGGAGTTTCTCTCTTTATCAGTGTATTTTACTTATTTTCTTGCAGCTAGACTGGTTACACGGATCCGTCATTAACCCCTTCACTACTAGGCTGCTCGTAATTGAATGAAGTCGCACATTAGTTATGAGAATACAGTGAAAAATGGGTCATCGACGTGAAGGGATTGCCATGATATCCACTGGTAAGGACAGGGTAGTATAAGGAAGCCTCCTGTTCCAAAGACGATAAGGTCCAAAACAAACTACTAAATACTAGGGCCATGGGTGGACAGGGACATAAAAAAACATATAAAGAAGGGCAAGGTAAGGCAGGAAAGCATTGAGGAAGGGGTACAGCAGGAAGGTTAGGCAAGAAGGCAAGGAGGAAGGGGTAAGGCAAGAAGGTTAGGTAAGAAAACGGTATGTCAGTGAGGAAGATCTAAGGTGGGAAGCTCGGAGGGAAGGCAGTATGGATGGGGGAGGGCAGGAAGGGCAGGCAGGAGGCAGAAGGAAGGAGGAAATAAGGAAGAGCAAGGGTAGGGCAGGGCAAGGCAGTGAGGCAAGAGATGAAGCAGGAAGGCAGGAACACGTCACGGAGAGAGGGAGGTGGTGAAGACGGTGAAGGTTTGTGTTGATTTCATGGTGCAGAAATTTGTTCAGTGAGAGGGAGAGAGAAAAAATACTGATTTTCAAAATATACACAGAATTAGTACATGGGTAATATCATTAAAGTAGGTAAAAAATTATATAAAGAAAGAGGACTGGATTGAGATAAATTATATTAATAATTACAGAAATGCAGACAGAGAATTAGCCTCGTAACCGATTATTCCTTTAGCTACATTCACTTTCACTTGGCAAATATATATTATGTTTTTGAAACCTTAAGCTTTTGTATTTCGAAATTCAGTCCACACTGTCGTTGCTCTGTTGGCTTGTATTTGCGCTCTCTCTCTCTCTCTCTCTCTCTCTCTCTCTCGAATGGATGACGATATTTAAATATACAAACAGGTAAAGTATGCAACTAGACAGAGAGCTAAATTTAACTAACTTAGATGCCTGCCTAAATGAATCTGTTGTAGTCTAACCAAACCTAGCAACTCTCTAACCAAATCTAAGCCTCACCCAGTCTGACTTAAACCAGCCCTACAAGCTAGCTTTGCCTAATCTACGCTAACCAAGCCAAACATTAACTAACTTATCTTACCCTCACCTAATCCAACCTTACCTAACCAAAAAATCACACCTGATCTAACCTAGCCCAACCTAACTTTGCCTACCCTCGTCTCACCTAACATTACCTAACCTAATCTAGCCTAAACAAACCATTCCTGACTTAAAAGATTTTTATCCTATTCTAACCCAAACCTCACCGACAGCTAAGCTAACCACCGTCAGTTCTATATGTGACGAACTTTATATAGCCGGTTCACCCTGCCAACTCTGCCTCGCCCTCACTCCTAACATTTCAAGCAACACTTCCTCTATCATAATTTCCAACATATTAACACCCTCAGTACGATCAAGTCTCTTACTCCGTTTTTGGCATCTCAAAATGATTCTACTCAGCTTGGGAAATACTTTTTGAAGTGGATGGATCAGATAAAACGTTCATTAACTCCTCAACTTGTCAGTCTAATTTAAATGTACAAAACTGTCCGACAGCAGGTAATATTCATGTAAATAAGACGGTATCGTAGTTGAAGGGGTAACTAGTAATACGATACCATGCATGGTAGGTTTACATAAAATCCAAGATAAGAATCACTGTATTACGTAGCCTCGAGCTACTGAAGTACATGAAAGATTCCAGGAAGCAGATTCATCTTTGATCAGAAACACAAGTATTATACAAATGATCTTTAACGAGTCCAGCAAAATGTATGTCAGACAAGACTGAAATATTTAACACTGATAATATAACCAGAACATCGAGGCTGTTTGCTACCGAACCCTCTGAGCTCTTGCCCTAAAAAGGGCCAAAAAGATCCTAAAAAGGCCCCAGCAACAATTCAGTTTGTCTAGAAACATAGCGAGAGAACAAGTCCCGTTGTACAACAGAGTGGGCTGGTGTGTGCTGATGTATGATCAATATAAACACTAATTTCTATGGCAGGACCTTCAATCGGGGTGCCTCTGAGAATCTTGGGGGGGGGGGGGGAGGAGGTTGCAAAGGACTAATTTCGAAAAGACTCTCCATCACCTCAATAATTTCAAATCGGTGATAAAGCCGTTGCTAGGCCGGCCCCTTCCAACGACGGTCCGGCAGTTACTGTACGCTAAATAAAAACATTGTATATAAAACGAAAAAAGTGAAAAGTACTTTAAGCCGGTTGGTCCATACACTGCATCTTCCAAGGGATGTATTATACTTGAGAATAAGACAAAGATAGCAAAGAAGGCTTGGACACACACACACACACACACACACACACACACACACACACACACACACACACACACACAAAGGGAGGGAGGGAAGAGTAAATATAGGGAATAATTTATGGAGAGTGGGAGGCAAAGACGGAGGGAGAGTGGGAAGAGTGTGTGGATAGGAAGGAGTCAGAGGGAAGCAAGGAGAGATGAATGGAGGGACGGAGGGTGGGAGGGAGGGTGGAAGTGAGACAGGAAGGGAATGTTTACTCGCAGACATGGAGGGAGAAAGAGGGAAAATGAGAAAGACTGTAAGGCAAAGAAAGAAAAAAGGGGGGGAGGGGGAAGGGGGAGGAGGAAAGGAAGGGGCAGCCAAAAGGAAGGAATGGGGACTCATGGGCGGAAGGGAAAATATATAAGAAAATAAAGAAAGGAGAATAGATAGCACGAAGGAAATTGTATAGGAAAGAGGGGAAGTGAAGTACTCAAAAAAGGCGGGGAGGGGGGGAGGGCTACGAAAAACCAGAGGAAAGGAGAGACCCATGGATGTTGACTGACTGACTGATTATATATTGAAAAGATCCTGGCACCCAAGGAGCTAGGAAGTAGGATCATACCTCCGTGGAGAGACCCAACTGACGATGGGGGGAAAGGGGAACGGGAGATGGAGGGAGGGAATGTGGAGTAAGAGAGAGGGGGAGAGAGTGAAGGAAAGAAAAACTGGGAGAGAATTCAGGGGAGACCAGCCTAAAGGAGAAGGGAAGCGGGAACGAGTGGAGTGAGGGAAGGAGTGTAAGAGTAAAGTACAGGTTTCTTATTTCATACGAAGTAAAGAAAACTGGATCAGATATTTTGGTGCTTTTCGAGGCTATTGCTATGATATCTATTCGAAGACATGCACAAGAAAGCAAGGAGGGTTGAAGCAAGAGAAAGAGGGAGAGAGGGTGGAGGGAGGGGAGAGAGGGTGGAGGGAGGGGAGAGAGGTTGTGAAAAACTGGAGGAGAGACTAAAGGGAGGGAGGTAGTGGAGGGGGAGGGGGGAAGGAGAGAGTGTGGGTGAGGAAGTCACAGGTGCGCCTGTCTGACGTATGTCTTGGGTGGGTAAGAGGAAGGTCAGGGAACAAAGACAAAAAAAGAGTGAGATAAAGGATGACAGAAAGATGGCAATGAGCATTGATTGGTAAATTGGTAAATGAGAATAAGTAAATATGAACAGTACTGTATAAAAGTAAACATAGTAGCATTAGACCTGTTGCCACTCCTGCAGCTAAAAACAAAGGAGTTTAAGATAAATGAGAAAAATTTACAAACAGCTAAATGGTAGGTGACAATCTTGGCTGTTCATTGAAGTGCTGCTGATGGTGAGACAATCCCTCTTCTTGGAGGCTTTGTCGTCCTGAACTACACATCCCAAGCACATCACTAGAGAGTGCTCTCCGGATCCAGAATCTGTAATACGATTCGGATCTGTCCCAAAAGTTAATCTACTGTCCCCTGGGACATGGGCTATCCACCCACCAGATTTGGTCCAAATTTCTCAATTAGTTTTTGAGTAATCCTGCTGACAGACAAACTAAAAAACATCGGTCCCAAATGTTAACAGACTGTTCTCTGGGACATGGGCCATCTACCCACCAAATTTGGTCCAAATCTCTTTCTTAGTTTTTGAGCAATCCTGCTAACAGACAAACAAACTACCGAACAAACAGAGGTGAATACATACTCTCCTTGTCGAAGAGAGCTACGAAACAGTCAAACAGAGAGAGAGAGAGAGAGAGAGAGAGAGAGAGAGAGAGAGATTCTCTTAAAAAGATGAAGGTAAAGAGAAGGGAAGTGAGTGTGGAGGACAGGAGAGGTTTAGTGTGTAGGTCCTGGGGGAAAATCTCAACTGGGGGATGCCCTCGATAGAAGGTGGAGGGAGGGGGAGGGGGTCCTGACGTCACCGGGGATAGGCGGGGTGTTCAGGGACAGGAGGACATGCATGTAATATTCTAGGAAGAACTAGGAGACCAAGAACCGGATGAACTTGACCAGAATACTTAAGGGTAGGTTTGTGACGTATTTAACATGGACAAGATACGAGTTGTTTCCTACGCTCTGGGAGGGGCCTGGTAAAATGGTTTTGACGAAAACACTATATAGGAGGAAGCAGAACAAGAATGGATTAACCTGACAAGAGATATCTCCTTAGAGTTAGAACAGGATATGGAATGCAGGAGCTAGGAATTAACAAATGTCTGTGCATCTGTCCGAGGTTGGGTTAGAACATAGGAACATTAAACGTAAGAACAGCTGGCCCATGCTTACCAGGACCTGTGACGAGAATAGGAAAATGAAGACAATGAATGATTCTCATTCTGGGATCGTAAGACGCTTCCACGAAATTTTTTTCTAGTTTATAGACGCAGAATGGGGTACCTTCAAAGCTAATATTCCGGTAGATGGCTCTGCGCATTGGACAGACGCATTCCCCGCGCAGTTTAAAAAGCATATTTCTCTTAGTTAAATATCTACACTGCTGTGTGAAACTGAATCATAGTAATGTTATATACCGTAATGTAAATAATACCAATAAAACACGTATGTATAACGTAGCGTGAATTGTTTATATTTATCATAAACGAAAATTAAAATATCATTGATGGCATATGATGGCAACCCGTCATTTTAGTGGTTCAACATTAAGTTCTGCTACAATAAGTGCAAGTTTGGTTCTTAATACATAGTTTGTTCAGACTGTAAAGTACGCCTGGTGGGTATTTTGACTCATCGAGTCTCTATATGGGCAGAAATTTAATGTTGACTAAATACTGGGACTCAACATTTTGCTCACTCTCTTCACGCATGCGCACCACGAGACAGTCCCGTGATTTTTTTTTTTTAACGAGGAATTTGTTTTAAAACAAACGCACGAGGACCATTATCACAGGTGTTCGAGGGCAATGGCGGGTCAAGGCTATGGAAACTGGACCCTTTCACGACTCAAGACCGTTTGTTTTGAAAACAAATCCCTCGTAAAAAAAAAAAAACTCGTGGTGCGCATGCGTGAAGTGAGCAAAATGTTGAGTCCCAGTATTTACTCAACATTAAATTTCTCCCCACAAAGTGACTGAATGAGTAAAAAATACCCACTTATAGGTGTACTTTACAGTCTGAACAAACTATGTATTAAGAACCAAACTTGCACTTATTGTAGCAGAACTTAAATAATATAGGACCACTACAACGGCGGGTTGCCATCATATGCCATCAATGATATTTTAATTTTCGTTTATGATAAGTATAAACAATTCACGCTACGTTATATATACGTGTTCTATTGGTATTATTTATATTACGGTATATGACATAACTATGATTCACAGTTTCACACAACAGTGCAGATATTTAACAGAAATATGCTTTTTAAACTGCTCGGGGAATGTGTCTGTCCAATGCGCAGAGCCATCTACCCGAAAACTAGGCTTTTCAGAAGCACCCCAATTCATTAAGACCTCTCAAGCATAAGGAAAAAACTATATGAAATATTTTTGGCTAAAATGTCGTAGGGAAAAAAAATCACTGACGACATCTACAGCAGGGTTCGTTTTATCCAGTCTGCCAATAAACATATTATAGGCGACGCGGCACCACAGCAACAGTTGCACGGCACATTGCAACTGGTGAACAAACTAGTGATGAAGGAGTTACAGCATCACTAAATTATGTACAAGTTTTACGGGCATTGCATACAAACAAGTGTGACAATATGCTGTTGCTATGCAATGATATGGTGACAAGATTAATAATGACAAGATTAATAAATAAAGATATAAAGGGTATTACAACCAACCTCTATGATACTGTTCGGTTCTAGGAAAATTACATGGGTACAGGATAATTATTATGCGACTACCAATTGTTGATATCTTTTCACAACTTTTTCATTCGGTGACGGCACTAGCCTGACACTGAAGTTGAAGCTACTGTAAAGACTTCTAGGGGACAGTAAGATCATAAAACCTCACTCATACCATCTGCTAAAATAATGGTACTGAATATGAACAGTGTTCTAACCAATGCCTCTACAAGATACGAAGAAACCTCACCAATACCGTCATATGACCACTCTTGAACAAATTTCATCTTTTTGTTTATGGCCATGTCTGATAATCATAACCAGCTAACGTGCTTCCAATAAAAAAAAGTGAACCCAAACCCACA
>JAGKTI010017688.1:0-18316 GCA_018397915.1 Birgus latro
AGAGGGTGTGTATGAGCTAGGAGCAGGGCAATGAAATGGCAGGGGACGGGGTGACATGGAGGAGACTTGTTTGTGGCCACCCCTTACGGGATTAGGACGTCTTGCAATAGATAGATGGATAGATAGATTGTGTTGGTGATAAGACAGAACCAGAGGAACACCACTATTTACAGCTCTAAGAGAAGAGTGGTGGCCGTCTACAACAGCAACGACCAGAAAGGAATTTAGAGATGATGGCACAGAAGGAAAGACAGAAACCATAAGGGGGCAAATGGATATTAAAGTTTTATACCAGACTCTGTTGAAAGGAATGGCAAAGCTTTCGCCAGAGTCCTGCATGGCTGCATAAATGTGAAATATGTTTTCTAGGATATTGTCATTAATTCTATCATATCTATACAAATACTTTGACAGTATATCTGTCCTGGTGAGATAAGGGTGAATATCCAACAAGGTAGTGCCAGATGTAAAAAAATACACGAAAACTACCACTATCTATGAAGTATGAAAGTTATACAGCAACTACAATATATTTATTGATAATAAATACATGGTAGGAATATCAGATCATTAGTTGTTCGTGTCTTAGTCAAAAACACATCGGCCTAAACGTTGTTGGTATTTAATGCTATTATACATATGTGTAGGTAAATTTATGAGTATTCTACTTTTAATCGGTTTGTCTTTGATGAAACTGAACTAACACAGACGGTGAACGACAGTCAGAATTACAGGGCTGAAAGTGACGAGTGTTTTTTCTTTTTTTTCAAGTGGTTGGGAACAAATGGAAGATCAGAGTCGAAACCTGTCGATGGAGCGAGAGGAACAGACAAGAGAACATGATGGACAACTGAAAATCGCCAGTTTACGAGGACTAGATGTAGCCGGTGGTCGAGTCGGTAGAGAGGTGGTCTCCTGTTCCATAGGACTCGAGTACGAATCCCAGCTTGGGGAGGGAACAACATGCGAGTAAAAAAAAAAAAGACTTCCCTGATCCGCTATGGGACCCGCTAGCATGCCGCGGGAACACCCTCACAAGTACTAATACACCAGTGTTGTATAAGACAGTCCTAGAATGGATGATGGGTGTTAGTACTGCAGTGGTGACATGTGGAGGTGTATGATGTCAAAGAATTGAATGTTACATACCAACAGTGACACTCTGTCCAACTGATATTGCCTGACTTCATCCTATATGAAAGAAGTAAATGGAAATTCAGCTTATAAATATAAATATGTACAGTCGGCCACAGAAGTTCGTCCCTCTCAGCGTGCGTGATACGAGCCTTTTGATCTGGGAACACTGTATGAGATAGAGTTGACAGGTATGGTTTTAAATGGCCAATATTAAAGAAATGTTTTCGGAGATAAGAACACATTCCTTAAGATAGTATTAATTTGCAGCAGGTGGGACGATAACGTTATTGTGAAATGTATGACAGTAGTGTAGGAAGATTCTCCGTTACGGACACAGACGCACAGGATTATTTGGACTGGGCTGATGTTGCCAGCAAGTATTATATGAAATATTATAGAACGTTTGCAGTCCTAAAGCTGAGGTTGCAAGAAAACATTAATTACAATATCAGTTACACACTTAACAAACACAGAAACTGACAGTCCGCTTTTTGCCAGTTCTGTTGTGCAAGTTAAACCACTTCCCTTCCTGACCTCTCTCTTCACTCGTCTCTCCCCTACCCAGCCATGCTTTGCCATCATCCACGTTTTATCGCAAATGCTGAAAAGCATATGTCTGTTGGCAGAGTGTGCACAGTGATCAATATAAAAGTTTGTTAAATGAGCTTCATTTTCTCTTCCATCGCTATGAAGTGTTATCCATGACGAATGTAAATGTTACTAACATGAATAAATCGTCCCTTTGGTGGTAAGGAGACATAACTCGTCACCATTTATATAACATACTGTATATACAGCATAACCATCGTTAATACAGTCCTCCAAATACACCTCTCCACCCTCTCGCTGTCTCCTCCCTTCCCCCTTCCACCGTCTCCACCACTCCTCCCCCCTCCCTCCTCCCCCTCTACCAGTACCCCTTGTTTCTAGCCTGCAACACTTCGAACCCCTCCCCACTGTTTTATTGCATTAACCCTGCCCGACTTCTCTCCTTGTCATTTCAAATGTCTGTTTTCTCTCCCTTCTTCATTTTTGTCTCTGGAACCGAACAATATAACGACATTTGGGTTTTGTTTTTGGACTGTATTCTTTAACAGTGTGTAATATCATTATAATGACAGTGGCGGTCAAGAGGCATTAACTTCAAGGACCGGCATTCAGTGGTTCAGTTTAGTTATCACTTTATTACTCCTCTCCCCTAGCCATTAATCTCTTGCTTACACTTGTTTCTCAGATCCCAACATACATTAAATATGAAGAACAAACGTCCTTCTTTTACGTCCTTCTTTTACCCAAAGAAAGTAAATTTTGAAAAATAATCATCGCGTGTGTTCTGTTGCACAAGAATATCATCTACATGCAACCAGAAAATATCTTCTGAACAAGTATTGACGGTATTCTTGGTGATAATTAGTAGTTCTTCAGTTACGGTTAAATATAGCAAAACAGATGGCAGTCACAAAAGCTGTATCCTCCTACCATACATTTGGCAACCATTATCATCGTCATATACGATGAACGGGGAGTAGTAGGTTGTTCCCTTAGCGGAAAGGACAGCATGAAGGTGCAAGTGGAAGTATCTGTCGTGGTGAAAGAGTTAATTATGGTAAAGGTTCGTGTCCTGTCCATCTGACTCGTTGTCACTCCTGTATCGATGATATCGGCAGTTGCAGAACAGATGCTCAGGGCGCTGATGGACAGCCATGCCGTTACCTTTTGTTCTGACCTTTTTATGCAGTAATGGGGATGGAATGATATGGATTCTCTTGCTGGCTTCATTCTCTGACCTTGTAAGTTCATGTGTTGAGGGAGTTCAGATCAAAGTATTTCGATGGTATAGTGTTTTAAATTATAAATTAAGTAGACGTGTCTCACAGGTCTCATTCTAGTGGGGAACACAATGTTGGAGGGGGGGGAGGGATTATGGAAGCAGGAATACCATGGGTAAGGGAAGGGGTTAGATATATTACAAGCTGGGATACAGGTAAATATGTTATGAGGTGTAGGCAGGAGTGAGGGATACAGAAAGGGGGAAGGAGGCAAGGAGGGAAGGAGTCAACAAGGGGGGGAAGGTACTGAACACTGATAGTTACGATGGACATAGTGTTGTATAAATAGGTGTAATAAAGTTAGCAATATAACGTGCACGAGTATTGTGTTTATAATGTCACTACAATTACGATCTAGTTCGGAAGATAACACGAAGCAGGGTAAGTTAAATGAAGCGGTGGGGAGGGTTTGGAGGTGCTGAGGGAGAGAAACAAGGGGGGGTATTGGTAGGGGGGAGGAGTGATGGAGACAGTGATAGGTGGAGGGGAGGGGAGGAGACGGGGAGGTGGGTGAAGAGGGAGTGTATTTGGAGCAATGTATTAACGATGGTTATATGTTATATAAATGATGACGAGTGATGTCTCCTAACCACCACAGTGACGATTTATTCATGTTAGTAAAATTTATATTCGTCATGGATAACACTTCATAACGATAGAGGAGAAAATGAAGCCCATTTAACACTCTTATATTCATCACTTTGCAAACTCTGCCAACAGACATATGCTTTTCAGCATTTGCCATAAAACGTGGATGATGGCAAAGCATGGCTGGGTAGAGGAGAGATGAGTGAAGAGAGAGGTCAGGAAGGGAAATGGTTTTAACTTGCAAAACAGAACTCGCAAAATGCGGACTGTCAGTTTCTGTGTTTGTTAAGTGTGTAACTGATATTGTAATTAATGTTTTCTTGCAACCTCAGCTTTAGGACTGCAAACGTTCTATAATATTTCATATAATACTTGCTGGCAACATCAGCCCAGTCCAAATAATCCAGTGCGTCTGTGTCCGTAACGGAGAATCTTCCTACACTATTGTCATACATTTCACAATAACGTTATCGTCCCACCTGCTGCAAATTAATACTATCTTAGGGAATGTGTTCTTATCTCCGAAAACATTTCTTTAATATTGGCCATTTAAAACCATACCTGTCAACTCTATCTCATACAGTGTTCCCAGATCAAAAGGCTCGTATCACGCAAGCTGAGAGGAACAAACTTCTGTGGTCGACTGTACATACTCATTCTCACAACAATGATATCATTAAGTAATACAAGTGCTCAATAATCCAAATATGCAACTCAGTACAGCAACCACATTCACATAACAATTCACTCCGGTTTTGTCAGTGGGAACCAGTTCACACCAACACAGTAAATTACACAGCTATCCTTCAGGCAAGTGGTACTGCTGACCAGGAATGAGAATGTTTGATATCCATGTCACGAATCAGTGAGAGTATGTATTTATACGAATTTGTGACATTGTTTTAGTATTATATTGGGAACGCTTGAACAATTTTGATACCCCATAGAATTTCACTCAGTTACCCGCTCGCTTTTGCACTCACATTTGAAACGAGTTTTTATAACATTTGTCATTGCTTCGTCAGTGACTGTCTTTTTGTATAGACAGTGCATTTCACTGAGCGATATTTATGTGTAATTGTCGTTCCCATGCCTTGCCTCTCTGACCGTTGAGTTAAGCCACTCCCATTTCTCACACCTCTGTGCTGGGGAATGTGAACATTTGTTAGTCAGCATTGGACAGCCACGGGAGTAAGCTGTCGTCGTGCACAGTGTCGGGGGGAAAATGAAAATGTGTCTATGGACACTATCAACAACTATCGAGTCGATTATCACGAGAGAATCGACTCATGAAATCAAAGAGGCGATTTCACTTTTATGCTGGCTTACTTCGCCAATTCTCTGGAGTCGAGAAATTATAGATTTTCTCAACAGTACACAGCAGAGACTAAACGCTCAAGAGGGCTGTATTACTGTACTGTTGGCCTCTGAGAAAGTTAGTTCACCCCTTAACATTCAAAAAATAATAATAATAATAACAATAACCAGAATCTTGGCTGAGCCAAACTCCTAGCTGGCACAACGGATTTAAGAATTAATACCAAGAGCTGGCCTAAGTACAAGTCGTGATTAATATAAGGAGTTGTGCTAACTTGGAGTAGCAAAAGTGTACAAAATATGTGGGGAAATCAAACATGACTGTTACATTTAAAAAGCTCAAGAAAATGAACTGTAAATTTATTAATTACAAGAAAATAAATTTACGTTACATGAATCTATTCAAAATCAAAGAAAGGGAAATGCTCTCACTCAAGCACTCAGACAAATAGCTAAATAAAGCACTGAGCTAAATAACCAATAACCTTAAGCCTAGGAAAAGCAAAAGAAATACTAATCAGTAGTGATGAGGCCGTCGCTACTGTAGTCGATCACCAAGTTGGTGGGAACTTTGGGAAAACGCCAATACTGCAGGATATAACGAGATCACTAGAAGAAATCTATCCGCGTTGGGTACCGCACTCCGCGCTCTGTGACTATCCATTGACGACTGACTGTGTTTGAGTGTCCAACGCAAGGGATGTGTGAAAGAGGCGTGGCCAACTAACGGCCAGGGAGGCAGAAACGACAATTCAGAAATTATCACTCAGAGGAATGCACTGCCTGTACATAAAGACAATCACTCGGGAAAGAATGACGAAAGTAATGAAAATCTGATGCAAATATAAGTACACGAGTGGACGGTTAAGAGAATGGCGAATTCTCACGGATTTCAGAACTATTCATCGTTCCTACAAATCACTCGATGGCACAATTTACGATACATAATTTCACGATGTAGAAACTTAGTGACACACAGTGCGGAGCAGGACCCTCATCACTGAGGCGACGAAGTCTCTAGCAGTCAGTGATTCCAGTGTCTCCCCCTCCGAGTTGGTGATCGGCAGTAGTGGACGTGAGCAGCGAGTTGCAGCGCCTTGAGCAGCAGATGCTCAGGGTGGTAGTATTAAACTACCTCTTCACACGAGGAACCTCTTCGTTGCTCCAGCCGTAGTTTTAAAGCGAAGAGGTTTCTCGTACGGTGTGCGAAGAGGTCTCTCGGGGTTAAAAGTACTGGAATATGAGGCAGGAGCATAACCCGCCTCTTCCCGAATATCTTCGTACCTTTTTTTTATACTGATATCATATTCATGTAAGTAGTTAGTACCTTAACATTCGCGAAATGCACTTGCAATTATTTAAAATGTTTGTTATAATTTTTTTTGTGTGATACTATCTTTATTTACAGAGTTTTAGGAGACTTGTGTTATACGTTTATGATCAAATTACTGCTACATGCACTTGACTTCTACCATTCCCAGGTTACCTGGGTCTCACACTGTGGTGATCCAGGCAACTTCTCCACTTATTTCCGAGAGCGCTTTATTTACCAGACTTGTACACCATTCCACTTTTCATTACTGTCCTCAGAGAGGCAAGCACGTGGTATAATTTAAGGCCGTGGTTATATTACTGCCATCGCCGCTAAATTCTAGCTGTCGTAATCCTAATCACCTCCTTTCTATGGTAGCCATAACTTAACCTAAATAACCTAACCTAACATATTTCTAACATAGTTGAAAAAACAAACACAACCGCTAAATTCTAGTGACTTTAACTGTACTGTAGCAGTATTAACCTAACCTAACCTAAACTGACCTGACCTAACCTACCCTACCCTATTTCTAACCTAACTGAANGACTTTAACTGAACTGTAGCAGTATTAACCTAACCTAACCTAAACTGACCTGACCTAACCTACCCTAACCTAACCTAACCTAACCTAACCTAACCTATTTCTAACCTAACCGAACCACCAAACAGAACAACTAAATTCTAGCTGCCGTAATCCTAACCATGGTTAGGATTACGGAAGTCGCCAATAAATTCTAACTGCCATAATCCTAATCACGGCCTTAAAATTATACCACGTGCTTACCTTTCTGAAGACAGTAATGAAAAGTGGGATGGTGTACAAGTCTGTTAGATAACCTGACCTGACCTAACCTAACCTATTTTTAACGTAACTGAACCACCAAACAAAACCACTAAATTCTAGCTGCCGTAATCTTAACCACCGTTGGGCCTCTTTCAAGTATTAAAGTATCAAGTGTGAGTAAACATAAAACAAATAACAGCAAACTTGCGCTCCTCCGGCGTACCAGTCTCACGCTTTCTCTCCCAGAGAGCACCTCCGCAGCATACCAACCCTTCTGTAGTCTCCTTCCTCGAAGAGGCTTCTCGGCCAGGGATTAAAGGTACCAAACTGGGAAGGGCCTCTTCACAAAGTTGCTTCGCGAGAAGGGGAAGAGGTTGTTTAATACTACCAGCCTCAGTCTCTTCGCAGCACGGCCAGTTTCCTCCCCTGACCAGGATTTTCGCTCTTTGTTCTTTCTAGGATTAAGATTACTTAGCCATTGGTTTGAGTGCTTGAGTGAGAGTATTCCCTTGCTTGGGATTCTTGTAAAGTAAATTTATTTTCTTGCAATTAATAAATGTACAGTTCTTTCCTTTAAGGTCAGTTAAATGTAACAGTCTTGTATGATTTCACCACATTGTGCTAACTTTAGTTGCTTCTCCAAGTTTGCACAAGTTTCCTACATTAGTCATGACTGATATTTAGGCCAGTTCTTTGGTATTAATTTTAAAATCCGTTGTGCCAACTAGGAGTTAGCACCAGCAAGATCCTTACCATTATTTTCATTATTATTTATTGAGCTCACTTTCTCCGATGCCAACAGTATGAATAATATAGCATTCTTGAGTGATTAGTCTATGCTGTGTACTGTTGAGAAAGTTCATGAAATTCTCGTCGTTAGAGATTCTGCGAAGTAAGCCAGCATAAAAGTAAAATTTACTGCTTGATTTCGCAAGTCGATTGTTTTGTGTTAACTGACTATTCATTCGCACTCTCATGAATTATTTCCATTCTCTCCATGACATCTGGCGATGTCGTCAGGATATGAACTCCTAGTCTTGAAGTTATTAACGAAATAACCACACTCACTGATAGTTAGGTATCAGTTACCCTTAACCCCCCGAGTCCCAACGACGTACGATGCAAGTCGCTACTTTTTTCCGCGGACAGACCCAACGACGTGCATCATTCGTCACTCAACTACAAGGCCCATTGTGTGCCGGTGATTTTTGGTAGGCAGATGTTGGAGACCTTCCTCTACCTGCTGTCAAACTTGGATACTGTCTGGCCCTACCTAACCCCACCATCCCCCCCCCCCACACTGGGCAATTCACCTGTTAGCTGTAACCTGGCCAGTAAAGGTATGTTCCCCCACGGTCTCTCCAATGACGAAATTCACGGTGAAAGTGATTCCTGAGGTGGAGGACAGAGAAACAGAGAAGCTAGAGGAAGAAACAAACAGAAGTGATGAGGTGGTAATGTCGTAAAGGAAGGTGCCATATACTGGGGTTTTGGGTGAGTGAACAATGCTTATAAACGCCTATATTATTGTGTGAAAAGCAATATAGACTTGTACTACACATAAATTCTTACCAAATAACTGAAATACATACGAAGTTTAAAGTGGCTTAATTAGTTAACCCTTCCATAGTTCGTTTTCTTTAGTCAGGTACCCTGAAAAAGAAGGAAAACGTAAGGTTGAGTGACACCTGTATCAACAGTTCTATCCTGAGGATCGCGATTTCTCCATGAATTTTCGATGTTTCTCACCAAAAGCGAAGGTTTCAGAAAAAAAAAGTCGAAAATCGGTCGGGATCTGGGGGTAGGCTGGGTAAAAAACCTGTCGGGACTGGAAGGGTTAAAGTTTATAGGCACTGCTTTACTGGTGGTTATTCATTTTGTTTCACTAATTTTATGTAAGTTTTCCCAGCCAGTAGCAATTTTTTAGTTCTCCTTCTTTACCAGTGTAACTAAACTGGTCACCACCAGACTACCTATATTCTTTATATTTGAGTATTAAAATTCGACTGCAGAACAGCAACCAGTATATCAGTCTTCAGTCTGAGTTACCATCATGGCAACCAGTATATATGTACAGGAAGTCAAGGATATAGGGCTTAACAATCCCCAGCAAATTAAAGGCTATGTGCTCTCATGGTACAATTATGAACAGCAGCATGAGAATGACGCCCATGAAGAGCGTAAAATTCAGCACGAGGAACGTGAGAGAGAATGTGAACACGAGCGTGCCGAGCGTGAGGCACGTGAGAAACTTGAGCTTGAGGTACTGAAGCTCAAGCGAGACTCCTTGGCTTCAGGCACAATGGGTGCAGCCAACCCGAGCTCCATGAGTGCTCTCCCAGCACCTGTTCTGGCAACCTCACACTTTAAACTTCCTTCGTACAAGGAAGGCAAGTGAATTGAGCCGTTCATAGCTCGTTTTGAGGACATGGCACAGCTGTACGAACTGGATGAGGCGCTAAGTGGCTACAGTTTCTTAGCTTGTTTGAGGGCCCTGCCCTCGATATTCTCCACAGAAATTACGGGGATAATCTCACGTATGAGATGATGAGGGCTGCACTCATCAAAGTGTACAGTCTCATGATTGCTGGTGCCAGGAGTCAGTTCATGAGGGTGCGTCTCCAGGAAAAGAGTTCCTCAACCATCTCACTGCGTACTTAGATGAGTGGATGGAGAAAGACGAGATGCCTAGCACGCGAGAGGGGATAACTGACCTTGTGCTGCATACACAGCTGCAAAAGTTGTGGCCTGCTGGGTTTATGGCTCAACTCAAGATTTGCAAAGTAAAGGATGCCAACCAAATGGTGAAAAAAGCTGATGCATTCTTCACTGCTTACAGTAACAAACTAGTAAGCAACAGTCCTAGAACAGGAAAGATACTGCCAAGTCTGGAAAGCAATCTCAGACTGAACCCCAGCATCATGGCTGTTCTCAGAATAATGGTCACGATCCAAACAAACCAAAGACGAAGGACCAGGGGCAGAATACGCAGAAGCCCGATTGGAAGAGGTACAAGCAGTACCCTAACCAGCAACAGTATCCCAAGCAGCAGTAGAACAAAGTCAAACCACATAATCCTCAGTCAGGACAATCAGCTTTAGGGTTTCTTAGGCAGGAGGCAAATGCTGCATTAATACCCCAACAGCCAGCACAAGTACTTACCCACAGATCACCAGTCCCCCTCAGACAGTGAACCATCCTCCACAGGTGGTTAATGCTCCAGCTCCTCAGATGGTGAGCACAACCCCTCAGGTATCTAGTTCCCAGGGTGCCGCATCGTTCGTTCCGCAGTCCCATCAATGACTGGCTACCACCTCCTCAGACCCGTCCACTGGCAACAGTTCCTTTCTTGTCCAGCCAGTGTTTGTGGGTGTTTCCGTGAATGTTCTGAGAGACAATGGTTCCTTAGGTTCCTCCGTCAGGCAGAGTCTAGTTTGGCCCGAGGAGTACACAAGTAGGCAGACCCAAGTTAGACTTATTGATGGATCAGTGAGATTGTTCCCTGAGGCACGTATCCAAGTGGCATCTCCTGTTTACACTGGTTCGACAGTTGCAGTTGTCATGCCAGAACCTTTGTTTGACCTTATTATAGGTAAAATACCAATCACCAAAAATAGTTGCGCCGTAGACGTTGCTACTCAGACTTCAGCTGCTGCAGTAACACAAGCCATGGCCAAGGCTCCTAACATTTCACCCCATTGAAAATCGCAACGCCGCAAGATCTGATTCACAGTCAAGAGTTGTCCAAGAACAACAGTCTGACCCGACACTTGCCACAGTGCGTAGGAAACTGGAGGGTAATGTGGTTAGGTACTCGCAGGGTGGTCAAGCCAGGTTCCTTCGTAAGTGAGGACGGCTGTACCATGAGTCACAAACACCCAAGAGCGAGGTTCGACTGCAGTTTGTTGTTCCTGCGAAGTATCACCAAGCAGTGTTTGAATTGGGTCATTGTTCAGTGATGGGAGGTCATATGGGCCAAAAGAAAACCTCTGACCACATCCAAGCTGACTTTTTCTGGCCAGGAATGGGACAGGAAATAACTGGGCTTGTGCACTCCTGCGAAGTGTGTCAGTGCACCACTGACTGCAGATGTGTCCATCCTGCGCCATTGAAACCAATCCCAATAATCTCTGAACCGTTCGAGAGAGTAGCAGTTGACATTGCTGGGCCAATTACTCCTAGGGCTAGTGATGGATCAAAGTATATCCTCACTATCGTTGATTTCAGCACTTGGTGGCCTGAAGCTGTGGCTTTAAGAATATAGAGGCCATCACTGTTGCAAAGGCACTGATTGAGGTATTCTGCTGCATAGGTATCCCCAAGGAGGTCTTAAGTGACTGGGGTTCGCAGTTCACCTCTGCAATGATGAATGAATCATTCAGGTTGTTGTCTATCCGAGGCTTGAGAACTATGTTCTACCTTCCCATCTGTAACGGGTTGTGTGAAAGGTTCAATGGGACTCTCAAGAAGATGCTGAAGCACATGACCACCAAACAGCCAAAGGAATGGCCGTGGTTCATTACTCCTCTTCTTTTTGCTTATCAAGAAGCCCCACAGCATTCTTTGAAATTCTCACCTTTTGAACTGGTGCATGGAAGGTCGGTCCGTGGGCCACTTCAAGTCCTTCATGATTTATGGGATGATGAAGAACCCGGCCCTGAAGTCAAGACCACAGACACCTATGTCCTTGATTTAGCTGACCGCCTCCAGTCGACATGCGAGTTAGCTAAGGAAGAATGTATCAAGGTGCACAAAGTTCAGAAAGCTTATCATGATAAGAAAGCAAAGCTTCAGAAGTTCAGTCCAGGTGATAAATACTTGGTGTTACTCCCCACTGCCCAGAACAACTTGTTGGCACAGTGTAAGGGTCCATACAATGTAATAGAGCGCATTTCAGACCTCAGCTACATAATCCAGATGGTGAATCTTCATAAAAGGCTCCACATTAACATGCTGAAGGCCAAGCATGAGTCAAACCCCGAGGAGACTGGCTTACCTGTAGTCGATAAGTGACCAGCCACCATAGGAAACTGAGGCAGCCACGGTGATCCAAGTTGATGACAATGATGATGAGCCTTAACCATTCAGTCCCGTCAGGACGAGACTATTGGAGATGTCTTACTTAACACTGACTTAGCATTAGATGACCAGAATGCCATAAGGTCACTGCTCTGTCGGTATGATAATGTCTTCTTTGACCTACCTAGATTCGCAAAGGTTGAATGTCACAAAAATGAGTTGATCAGCAATACACCCGTAAAGGTTAAGCCATATCCAATTCCCATGTGACTACTGGATGCAGTGGATAAGGAAATTTCTGGCATGGAGACTGCAGGTATTATTGAAAAGTCCTCATCTCCTTCCTGTAGTCCAATGGTAGTAGTCTGCAAGAAGGATGGCAGAGTCAGGATTTGTGGCAACTACACGAGGATAAATGCAATCACCAAAGTGGTTGCTGAGCCAATGGGTGACCACATTGCCATCTTCTCCAAGCTGGCAGGGTCATGATATTTCATGAAACTAGATTTAGTGAATGGATTCTTCTAGATTTCCCTTAACATGCCAAGTCCCATCGACGTACGATGTACGTCGCAACTTTTTCCGCGGACAGACCCAACGACGTACACCGTACGTCATGCAACTGCAAGGCCCATTGTGTGCACATTTTTCAACATTCGCGAGTGATTTATGGTAGGCATATGTGGGAGACCTTCCTCTACTTGCTGTCAAGCAAGGATACTGCCTGGCCCCTCCTAACCCCCCTTCCCCCCCCACACTGGGTAATTCTCCTGTTAGCAGTAAGCTGGCTAGTAAAGGTATGTTACCCCACGGTCTCTCTAATGACGAAATTCACGGTGAAAGTGATTCCTGAGGTGGAGGGCAAAGAAACATTGAAGCTAGAGGTAGAAACAAACAGAAGTGATGAGGTGGTTATGTCGTAAAGGAAGGTGCCGTATACTGGTGTTCTGAGTAATTGAACAATGCTTATAAACGCTTATATTATTGTGTGAAAAACAATATAGATTTTTACTTCACATAAATTCGTACCAAATAAATGAAATAAATGCGTAATTTAAAGTCGCTTGAATTAGTCAACCCTTCATAGTTCGTTTTCTTAGCCAGGTCCCCTGAAAAAGAAGGAAAACGTAAGGTTGAGGGACACCTGTATCAACATTTTTTTACCTCAGGATCGCGATTTCACTATGAATTTTCAATGTTTCTCACCAAATGCAAAGGTTTCAGCCAAAAAACAAAAAGTCGAAAATCGGTCGGGATCTGGGGGTAGGCTGGGTAAAAAACCGGTCGGGACTCGGCGGGTTAATCCCGAGTGTTGTCAGTTCACTGCCTTTGCTGCTCCTAGAGGGTTGTATCTTGTATAAAGTCTTTCCATTTGGACTTACCAATTTCCCACCAGTATTCAGTCGAGCCAAGAGACAAGTGCTCCATGGTATCGTAGGAGCAGAAATGTTCGTTGACGATGTCCTTCTTCATTCTTTTATGTTAAAAGAGCACCTCTGACTCTTGAAAATTGTCTTCAGTAGACTAGAGAGTTTCAACATGACTGTGAAGCCTAGCAAGTGTAAGATTGCACACAGCAAGATGCAGTTCCTCGGACACATTGATGGCAACAATTGCTGCAGGTGTCAGGGCAGTAAGATCAGGAAAGTTAGGGAAGCCCCGAGACCCGTGACCAAGAAACAGGTTAGGGCATTCCTAAGTTTAGTGAGGTATTATAGAAGTTTTATCCCCAATTTTGCTCTCATTGCCCAGCCGTTGTACGAGATGCTTTGGAAACACGCTCCAAATACCACTGAATGAGGAGACGCATAAGAGAGATGTCTTGCCACTCACAAGAATATGCTGTGTAAGGAGCCTATCTTGTAGTTGCCTGATTCCAATAAACCTTTCATACTGCGCACCAATGCTTCACAAGATAGAGTTGGTGCCATGTTGATGCAAGAATTCCTAGTGGCATATCACAGCCATAAGCTAAAACCCACTGAGAGGAATTATAGTACTGTTGGGAAGGAACTCTTGGCTGTGGTTGATGGCATTAACCTGCCGAGTCCGGACCGTTTTTTTACCCAGCCTACCCCCTGATCCGGCCGATTTTCGACTTTTTGTTTTTTGGCAGAAACCTTCGCTTTTGGTGAGAAACATCGATAATTCATAGTGAAATCGCGATCCTGAGGTAAAAAAATGTTGATACAGGTGTCGCTCAACCTTACATTTTCCTTCTTTTTCAGGGTACCTGGCTAAGAAAACGAACTATGGAAGGGTTGACTAATTCAAGCCACTTTGAATTACGTATTTATTTCATTTATTTGGTACGAATTTATGTGTAGTAAAAGTCTATAATGGTTTTCACACAATAATAAAGGCATTTATAAGCATTGTTCACTTACCCAAAACCCCAGTATATGGCACCTTCATTTATGACATTACCACCTCATCACTTCTGNTCGGTGATTTACATCATTAGGAGACCGTGGGGCAACATACCTTTACTGGCTAGGTTGCTGCTAACAGGTGAATTGCCCAATGTGGGGGGGAGGTGGGGAAATGGGGGTTAGGAGGGGCCAGGCAGTATCCCCGCTTGACAGCAGGTAGAGGAAGGTCTCCCACATAAGCCTACCAAAAATCACCTGCAAATGTTGAAAAATGTGCACACAATGGGCCTTGCAATTGGGTGGCGTATGATGTATGTCGTTGGGTCTGTCCACGGAAAAAAGTAGCGACGTACACCGTACGTCGATGGGACTCGGCGGGTTAAGAAACACTGCTGTTATTTGTATGGAGCACCATTCACTCTGGAAACCGATCATATGCCACTCACTAGTCTCAGCACAACTAAGACAGCTAATGCAAGACTGACACGCTGGACACTGTATTTGCAGCAGTTTAAGCTTGTTATGAGATACCTCAAGGGAAGTGAGAATGTAGGCACAGACCTGATGTCTCACCTGCTAACTGACAATTAACATGGGCATCTGTTGTACACTGAGTTCTGTAAGACTGACTGTTCTGAGAGATTTATGCAATCCACGGATTAGCTTGGTTCCAAGTTAATACCATGCCAGTGTGATGTGACGTCTCGCTCGTGGGTCCCATCATCTGTCGTACACTGGTTTCCATTAGAATAGCTGTTCTGAGAGATTTATGCAATCCAAGGACTAGCTTGGTTCCCAGTTAATACTATACCAGTAAGATCTCACCTCTCACTCATGGGTCCCATAGAACACATTAGGTCTAGAGCTTGTATATACATATGTACTGTAGGTTAAGGCGGAAGGTCTTAATTACCATGTGGTGCATCCTCAGAATACATGCTATCCACATGAGTGTTCACACCCACACTGGGTGTTAAAATGTGACCTGCCCGAGTTTGCATAGGGATTCTCAACTTACAGATATTAGTCGTAAGTGTAGACTCATAAGGGTAAGTATGCTTTACGATGTCTGAGTGCATAGGAACAAACACCATTGGACAGTAGATTAGGAGCATATGCACAGAGCCCTGAGTTAACGGTCGCTACTCTTACTTTTGACCTGTGATGGGCTGTGGGTCACTGAGGGCCCTGTTAGTTAATCGGCACTCATTGGGATCTTTTTAACGTACCAGGGGTCGATGCTGCCGGGGTTGGATCAGCTAAAGTGAAGCTGGTCTCGCAGATGAGAGAAGGAGCTGGTTCCTGACTGACTGCTGCCTCCCTCAAAAGTGCCAGGCAAGGCTTTGAACCTCACCCCTTATATCGCCACTGTGTCTATGCGTTAAGCAGGGAACACCTTGTTTTCCAGTTAACAGAGATATAGGTTTAACCAGTAAACCACAGGGGTCCTGAGAGATTTGAGAAATCCAAGGACTACGTTTCCTGGTTAATAATCTACCCGATAAGGAAATAATGGCGACATCGAATGTACAAAGCTCTGGCCATCAGTTGAATTTTCAGCTGAAGCATACTCATCATTGTGTATGCATTAACTACTAGGCAAAGGGTTATTGAAGTTTAATAAATCTGTTTGTCACATTGACACTATTGATGCTACACCTACTTTGATTTCACAGGTACAGTTAGCGAGTGTAGCAGCTTTGCCGTGCAGATCAGCTGATCGTGTCTGCCGCCTATTGTGCCCTCGTCATCTCCGTTTACTATTAATTTATATTATACCATTCTACACATCTACGCATATGTAGAGTTACACTACAACTGTCACAGCTACACCGTGTGTCACATACACTACGCTACATAACAATTTTTTGTTAATGTAAATGAAACAATCTTTCGCTCAGTCTGACCTGAGTACAGGATATTTCACAGTCGTCATGGTGTTTTTTTTCCCTCAAGCTTGCTTCTCTTAATGTAAATACGAGATTTTTACGCTCATTGGCGACAGTGATTTTCTCCTGTAGCAGGATAGTACACACACCACAGTGTGAATCTTGTGTGAATGAGTTAGGATGTATATGTATGTATATATTATAATTTTGTTTTAAGAAAAATTTGATTTTAATGGGGCATAATGTCACGAAGTAGTGAGACTATGTATTTATATGAATTTGTGACATTGTATTAACATTGGGAATGCTTGAACAATTTTGAAACCCCAGAGAATTCCATTCAGTCAGTTACCCTCACTCACATTTAATACAAGTTTTCATAACATTCGTCATTGCTTCGTAAGAGGATGTCTTTATGTATAGACAGAGCGTTTCACTGAGCGATATTTTGTTTCATTGCCGTTCGCATGCCTTGCCTCTCTGAGCGTTGAATTAACCCACGCCCATTTCTCACACCCCTGTGCTGCGCAATGTGAACATTAGTTAGTCAGTGTTGGACAGACACGGGAGTAAGGTGTCGTCGTGCACAGTGTGGAGCAGGACCCTCATCGTAGCGTCTAAGAAGTCTCTAGCAGTCAGTGATTCCTGTATCTCCCCACCAAGTTTGTGATCAGCAGTAGTGGACGTGTGCAGCGAGTTGCAGCGTCTTGAGCAGCACACGCCAAGTCTTTTCGCAGCAAGGCCAATTTCCTCCACTCACCAGTATCTTCACTCTTTGTTTTAACTAGGATTAGGATTACTTAGCTATTGGTTTAAGTGCGTGAGTGAGAGTATTCCCATGCTTGAGATTCTAGTAAAGTAAATTTATTTAGTTGTAATTATTAAATTTACAGTTCTTTCATTTGAGCTCAGTTAAATGTAACAGTCTTGTCTGATTTCACCACATTGTGCTCACTTTAGTTGCTTCTCCAAGTTTACACAAGTTTCCCATATTAGTCATGACTGGTATTTAGGCCAGTTCTTTGGTATTAATTCTTAAATCCGTTGTGCCAACTAGGAGTTAGTACCAGCAAGAACCTTACCATTATTATTATTATTATTTATTGATTTTCAAGGATGAGCTCACTTTCTCAGAGGCCAACAGAACGAATAATATAGCATTCTTGAGTGATTAGTTTCCGCTGCATGCTGTTGAGAAAGTTCACGAAATTATCGTCTTTAGAGATTCGGCGAAGTAAGCCAGCAGTCGATTCTTTTGTGTTAATTGACTATTCATTCGCACTCTCATACGTTATTTCCATTCTCCACATAACAATCCAGGTCCCACCAGCTCATCAATATAGAACAGCAAACCCTAACTCAGCATGACTGAACCTCTTTGCCCTAAAATCCTATAAGGACACCAGCCCTGGACCAGACACAGTCACATACGGTATGATCCAACATCTTTATCAGGAACCCTGATTCAGCTTTCAGGTTTGTACAGTGAGTTATGGGCATCCCGAACACTCCAAACTCACGGCACTTTGTGCACGTCATACCAGTACCCAAATAGGCTGGTCGTTTTATGAATTCTACTTCATTTCCTCCTCTGCTGTTGACTTTTTGTCTATGTGAGGTCGTGGAACGAATGGTTAATAATAGGCCTCTTTTTGTTTAAGCATTGAAGATTTCAATAATGATCGACAATGTGGCTTGCATAAAAAAAAAGTTTATTATATCATTTAACCCCTTAACCGTGGGTCGTCACTTCCATGACACTCGGGTGCAATGGATCATACCGCGGGGCGTCACTTTTGTGATTTTGTGTTGTTTTGAATTTGGCCAGGCTTTCAGGTGGTGCCTTGTATCATCAATCAGCACTGCCAATGTCCAACAATAGTCAGAGCTGCTAATGTCATCAGTACTCCCATCCATTGTTGACAATTTAGCCATTTTCCCCCATTCTAGACTCCCCTCCCTACCTCCCCTCCATTACCCTCTTGTGTCGTCTGCTCAGCCGCTCTGCACTATGTAAATCTTCCCCGGATTTTTCCACTGATTTCATTCATTGAAATGAGCCCTAT
>JAGKTI010017689.1:0-18315 GCA_018397915.1 Birgus latro
GGGGTGATCGACATCTCAACCGAGCTTTTATCACGAGTCTCATAATCCATGTCAGTCGCACTCACATCTTGCACGCCATCCATATCAGTCACACTCACCCCTAGCACACTGCAACATCTTGAAGATGAACCATCAGCAAGAGAAACTGGAGCTACGGGGGAAAATAGTTGCGCTGAGAGCAGCTGGCCATTCTATAGCAAACATCGCAAGAGAGCTTGGAATATTGAAACCAGCAGTGAGACGTTGGTGGAGAAGATGGGAGGAAAGTGGAAATCTTGACTGGCCTAGGTGTGGTGGTCCCAGAAAGACCAGCCCGGCAGAAGATCAGAGGTTTTTGGATGAAGTTGCTCGGTCTTCACTAACAAACGCTGTCATCAACAGGAAGCGGCTTCGTCTTAATGTTACTGCTGGAACAGAGTGAAATCAGCTACACAAGGTGAACATACACCACAGACATCCGGCTTTTAAGGAAAAGCTGGAGAATCGCCATTGAAATGCTAGACTTCAATTTGCCCAACAGTACGCAGGTGAAGGAACTGATCTCTGGGGTACGGTGATCTTCTCAGATGAGAAGTAATTTGCATCAACCACCCATGGGCCACTCCATTGTTGGCGCCCAGACAACACGAGATACGAACGTGAAAACATCGTCGAGGTGGAAAGAAGTGGGCACACCAGTGTCAATGTTTGGGGCTGGATACACTCATACGGTTTGGGTGAGCTGACAGAGTTTGAAGGGAGATTCAACTCGACAATGTATCTGGAGATACTGGAAGAAAAAATGATACCCTCCATTCGAGCCTACGCAGTCCCAGAACCTGAGCCCATCATATTTAGGCAGCTATGAATTATATCCTAGATCTCTAATGTCTTCAGGTATAATTTGTTAATCATTACCTTCTATGGTTGTAATAACAGAATTCTAATACTACCAATATCGGCATTAAAAAAGTCACGGTCATATCTGATGAAATACATATATTCCTTTACATAAAAAAAGGTAAGTTGCCAAATCCATTAAATGATACCTTTTTCACATACACAATATGTCCGCTATGGCACCTTGAAATAGATAAAATTACAAATCAGAGTAGGTGGGGAAGAAGGAAGGGGAATGAGTGTTTCAAGGCTGAGCACCGACTTTACCCATGTAACAGAAGTAATGAAGACACGAAACGACAATGTGGCGAGAATATGAAAGGCAAAGAATACAAATTGACTATCTGGGTAAACCTTCTTATTAATTATATGGTATTATTACTGTATTACACATTTGTTGCAGGATGACTCCCCCGTTCACACTGCTCGTATCGTGAAACGATGGTTCAGTGAACATCTGGACATTGAACTACAGTACTTGAGTGGCCAAGCAAAGGCTCCGACCTCAGTCCCATTGAAAATGTATGGGGACACATTGTAAATTCGTGGGGGCCTGAAGAAGCAATAACACCACAGTGACTTCTCCAACATACTAAGGATATGTGGGAGCGACACCGCAAACTTCGGCAAGACGATATTTATAAGACAGTAGCCACTCTCCCCAGAAGGTAACATGAGGCGATTGTTAAGGAAGGTGGCTGGACGAAATATTGAGGCAATGGGCACTACATCACTACTGTTTCTGCCCGTCCTTCCACTTCACAAGCAATGCCTCTATACTTATTGTAACCTTGACGTCTCTGTAATACTTCTGCCTGGAACTTGAACGTTTCATAGGTGTATATTATTTTGGATATTGGTGGTGGTAATAAATACTGCACATAAAAAGGCATTACTAATCCTAAATTATTTGGATATTTAGTGTATAATGAAAATCTTAACATACAGATGGTATGTAAAAATGTAAACTAGTAATATTGCTTATGAACTTATTAAAGATGCTTGTTGCAAACACAGTGTAATTTTTATAAGTTTACACCAATGATCTATGATTATCCTGCAGTGCAAGTATTCACACATCAAAAGCCAACTGAGTGATCGAGGACCATAATCTTATCTATATTAGGACTGAGTATCACAATGCGAGGTATGCCTATTGATAAACTGTAGTGAGAGGTTTTCTTAGGGTGGTGTCAATAAGGTGATAAACTGATGCTGCCTCTCACCCCTATCAAAGAAGGAGCTGGGATGATGATGATGTAATGATTAGCTGAACAATCTGAAACGGTGATATATTGGTAACTGACTTTATGTGAACCCTTGCATACTACCCAGTTATATTATGGAATATTGTATTCCCTATATATATTGCAATTGCACACACTACTGTCAGCATGTCTTACCTTGTATTATCTTTCACTCCTACCGTCCTCTTCCTCCCTCCCCCTGAATTCACCCACCACTATCTCCTGCCCCTCCTCCCCCTCACCCCTTTCTTCTTCATCACTTCCATAAACCTGATTTCCTTGCATGACATAGGCCTTGTATTCCAAAACGATCGTCGTTCCCGTACTTCATGATGTCATTACAACTTGCATGTAAAGCATTGCTTTGTGCAAAACATGTCAAAAGGATATAAAATATCAAGCTTAAGATACTGCCCGGAGTAAAAACAGAACGACATTACAACTTCCGACCTGCAGGGATACGAACACTTGACACAATAAAAATTATGACCTGAGAATCTAGAGCCTGGATATCCTCCTGTACTCGCCTCCCTCTCTTCGACTCACACTCACACTGCTTCGGTGCTTCACCACCTCCTCTTCTCAGTGTTTTCCCCCCCTCACCTCTCACCCTCTATTTACATCCACCTCTCAACCCCTACTACTGCACGTAATAACACTTACCCTCATATTGGATCTTTACTATGTCCTCCAAAGGTCATCAGAGTACATGTTAATATGTCCCTTTATTGCTTCAAATAAGACGAAACATCTCTGCTCTCTGCCTCCTACGCACACAAGCAGCGCGGCGTTGCCATGTGAATGGGAGAGGAATAGCATGGGGTAACAAGACTCCTTGAGGCGACTGTACATATTATACACATTTCACTCAAGGGGTCTCACTTGAATGTTCACTCTTTCTCCCATAAATAGTAACACCAAATTTGCGATCCTTGCCTGCATCCCGTGCATGGCGAACAGTAATACACCAAATACAATGGAGAAGATTATAAAGACAGTTGGAGCTGGGCTATACATACTGTATAATAGGGGTTAAACATACTTATACTCAGTTCTTCCCAGGGCTTCATGGTATCATTAATTAATTTCATAGTTTCGAATTCAGGTGAAGTCAGCTTAGTACTTGTGATCATGTTTAAATTCATCTCAGGTTGTGGTTGGAAGTATTTGTGTGTGTGATTAAGAATGGCACAATGATTGTAGTAAGGTGAACAAGGATGGTGTAAGTACAGCATAATAGTAGGTGCTATGTATAATCCTGATGCTGAGGTATGAGATGGTGGTGTATCTGGACAAACTATGAAAACTGATGTGTTATAAGTGAAGTAAAACCACTGTGAATGTCCGATGCGCTGATGATGTATGGGTTTATTTGGAGCCAATATGAAGATGCAATGATGATGAATGTCATGATGCCTTATGATAGCGATTTCACAAGGGACTGTTTCAGTAGGCTGAAACTTGAATATGTACGCAGGACAAAGATGAACAGCATGTAAGGATGTGCGACACTTTCGTTCAGTCGTTGATTCACTGACGAAAGTGACATATGAAGAGTTCGGTATTGGTGATGATGTTGATGATGACCAAAGTGTCATTATTCTTAGAAGGAAAAGGGTATACAGTATTTGATAGACTGTGAACAGATCATTTGTTATGAATGGTACATGAACTATTACTGATGTGGGTGTTAGGGTTACTTCTAAGTACGGATAATAAAGCATAAGGTTTCTGCCCTGGAATAGCGGCTTCAAACTATGCCTTGAATGATGTTCTAATGTAAGTAGCGAACTGGAAATAGGTTAATGGTAATACAGTATTACTAAGTCATTACACTGTATGAAGAGGTATGATACTAGCTATTATGTAGTAAAATTGAACTTTGTATTGTAGTAATAGAGTAGCACAAATGTGCATGTACAGCAGACATACACATAAACATATACTTATGCAGTGGTAAGTTTACTAGGTCATTACAATACATATGGTGCTATGCCCTGAGTAATGCCTAATATTACACTCAACTTGTATGATGAGTAAGGGAAATTCATAATTCTGGTAACAACAGAATTGAAGGAACATTGTAGTTACATCGTATGTAACTATTACATTCATGCTTAATATTACACTCAACTTGTATGATGAGTAAGTGAAATACATAATTCTGGAAACAAGAGAATTGTTGGAGCATTGTAATATGTTAATCTTGTAAATGATTGGATCGTAGTCGTAGCCGAGCTGTAGTTAACAGTGAGTAGATTTGTGCGATAACCTCATGTCACTTGTGGTCGATGATGGGAGAAGTTAAAGATGAGTCTGGGGCTGACTGTAGTTTTATTGTCTTCAAGAGGCAAACTTAAGATTAACACTGAGTGTTTTATGCTAGCAAACTCGCAGCCTCTCTCGCTAGACCTCCCATCTCGCTTTCTCTCTCCAGCCTCCTAACCCGAGGTCCTCTCTCTCTCTCTCTCTCCTGATTCTGATCTATATTTCCTCTCTCTTGTGTAGGAGTGTTTTATCATGTGGACTGGAAGTTTATACAAGCCTGTATGTGTGTATGTGTGTTCTCCTATTCAGCTTCCCATGGCGGGAAAGTGCGATGGTGTGTCCTGCCTGCCCTTGGTGAGAAAAGAATGCTGTGTTCTTTCCTACTCTATGGGCCTGGCTCGACATATAGATATTATTTGTACTCCTAGCTATTATTTATGATATTTTAGAGTCCTGACAACATAGTCAACATAGTCCTTTCCAGTTAATCACGGGAGGAACTACAAGAAATGGTGAGTGACCCTGAACAGGAAAAGTCTGAAAGTAGACTTGAAAATGACTATAAAGACAAAGTTTATCGTTTTTGTTTTTGAAGCCTCCAACATGCTTGCATGCGTCGGCCTTGGTCACCTAATGGCAGCTCTCCATTCTGCTCGATCTTTGGCAGCTTCCCTAGTTAGTCCCTGAGGTCACACTCAATGACCTTGTCCCAGGTCTTTTTGGGTCTACCTCTCATTATTCTACCCCCACCATTAACACTTTCCACCTTCTGCACTCAATTATCATCAGCCATCCTCTCCACATGCCCAAACCATCTCAATCTACCTCTCCTCAACACAACAGCAATACACTCCAGTCCCATCCTACCTCTCAACTCTTTCATTGTAAACATAGCCCCCCCAGGCCTTGCACTGAAGGACACACTGCACATCCACCTAATCATTGCCATTTCTGTATGTCTGAGCCTGCGAATACCCTTTTCCCTTACTGTCCAGGTCTCACTACCATACACCTTTACACTCCTAACACATGCCGCATACAAAGATTCCTTAGCAGTGGGGGGGAGAGCCCTCTCAATGTCAGAAGAGGCAACAGCTCCCTGAACTTCTTCCAACCACTCCTCGCTCTAGCCACAGAGCTAGCTCCTGCCCCACCTCCAGCACATAACATGTCTCCCAAATAACAAAACTCTTTCACAATATCCACATGCTCTCCCCGACACACCCCACACATGAAATCGGCATTATCTCGCAGTCTGCCTCTTACACCACTACATCTCTTATGCACCAACTTATAATAAACATTGCACAAGATGGAATTACTTCCCACGCCCGTGTGACAAATCGCACATGGCCACTCTCCCTCTTTTTTTGACAGAACCATCTCCAGCCTTAGATACCATCACTTCTGTTTTATCTGCACTTACTCTTAAGCCCTTGTACCCTATATCATCTCTCCACTTCCTAAGTCTTTCCTTAGCCTCCTTTTCATTCTTTGCAACCAACCCCAAAACATCAACATACAACATCTCTGACGGGAGTCCATTTCTGAAGTCACATGAGAGGGCTTCAAGAACCACAGTAAACAAACAACAAGGGGCTCCAGACTGACCCTTGATGCACACCAACATTTACAGAAAACTCATCACTCAAATCTCCATTCACCTTAACCTGGATGTAAGCTCCCAAATACATGGCCATAACGACCTTAACCAGCCACTCCTCAATCTCAGGCTTTCTCATTGCCCACCTCACCGCTTCTCAAGGGACTCTGTCAAAGGCCTTCTCCAAATAAACAAAAACAAAGTACAGTTCCCTTTTCTTTCCTATATGTTTTTCCTGAAGCTGTTGAACAATGAATGTGGCATCAGTGGTCCCTTTGCCTGGCATAAACCCAAACTGCATCTCATTAATATTCATTGTTCCTCTAATCATACCTCTTAGAACTCTCTCCTTTACCTTCATTATCTGGTCTACAAGCTTTATTCCTCTATAATTTCCTCTTTCCAGGGTATCACTCTTCCACTTGTACACATTTACAGTTACTCTTTTCAGCCATTCATCTGGGATGAGGAGCTCATATATAACTGTATTTATCAGGTCAGTGACTAACCTCACTCCTAGATCTCTTGAGGCTTTCAACATTATAGCAGTCAACCCAGAAACACTGGCTGCCTTCCCCACCTGCATCATGCCTATTGCCCCACTCACAGTAGCAGCGACAATCAAAGTCTAATAGAATTAGGAAATGAAGAATTAGATGCATATAACTAGGGATAGCACTTCAGGCAGACCAGGTCCATCTATCTATCTATCTATTGCCAGACACCATAATCCCATAAGGGGTGGCCATTTGACTTTGAGTTATTTGTTCTACAGGGAGGGGCACCAACCCTCCACCAACCCACTTGCTGACACGTAGGAAGCACGTATGGTTTGGTTATATGGTTACCACCCAGCATTGTAAATGGTTTCCTGGCTTACAGGAAACCATTTGGCTTGTCACTCAGTGTAAAGCCACCTGTAAAGGAAAGAAAAGCAATAAGAAGTGACAGGAAAGATGGGAGAAATAGGAAGAGAGGAGGGAAAAAGAATGATAAAGGCTAAGGAAGAAGTAGGTAGCACTACATCAAGTGAGTGGATGATGGTCGCCACCACCTACCACTTCCAGGTCCATGATAACGAAAAAAAAAAAAAAACAGGAATGGGATGGAGAGCTTTTAGCAAACTAAGGAACTACAGTGTCCTAATTTTTCGCTGTTTTGATGTTCCGACAAAACGTCGCGAAACGTTGAAGTGTGAAGTTAAGAATCAATGGGAAAAATAGATGGGCATTCCAGTGGGACAGGTACCTACCCTATCAAAGTACTATGACACCAAACAGGCCCTACCCAAAATTAAATATGGAGTATTTACTAGTTGCTTATACAGCATAACACAATAAACATGTACCTGAAATGACACTAGAACTGTTATAAAGAGCTGCAACACCAAAAATCCTTACCAGAAGTAAAATAAACATTGGCATGAGTGGCAGGTGAAGGTGTGTTGAGGGTGGATGGGCTATAGTTACTAGGTGACATGGGCCTCTCTGGGGAAGCCCTATCACCTAAGATGAAGCCCTCAAAGTCGAATTCTGGCTCCAGCAACTCCACTTCCTCTCTGTCCACTTCTGCTTCATCCTCTAAGTCTTGCATAATAGCAGCCACATTGTGTCACATTAAAAAATCATGTGATCCTGGCTTGTCTCTTCTCCAGTATGTTTCTGTTGTAGACTGCCATCACTTGAGATTTCAGATCATTCAAGGTGGATAGGATCTGGGTAGCCTCCGGCATAGTCCCGGTGTATGTCTTGAAGGTTGTTGCCATGTTTTATGGTGGACAGGCTGGGACAATTTCTGGGTGGTCATCATCTCCTGTGCAGTGTGATCTGGCCTTTCATTCTCTTCACTAGAGTTCATCTCTTCCTTCGTTATGTCTAATACACCTGAGTCAAGTCGTAGTGTGCCAGGTGGTATCTTACAGCCGTTTCGTCCACCTCTTCTGTGTCTAGGCTTGTGCATCTGATTGCACTCTAAAAACTAACTCCATTAGGTGAATATGGATACAGTAAAAAACAGTGGCACAAATAAAGTTCGAGGGGGGAAAAACACACCCATTTACTTTATTATTTTATGTGCACTCACCTGCTTGTTGAGAGGTTCCTTGTTCTTCTTTAGGGGTATGATGCAACATAACAGTAACCAACGTTACCGATTTTCATTAGAATACTGTATATTCTTCCCCAGAATTGTTCTAACTAACACTTGGTTGGATAACGTTGGTTAACTCTAAAAATTAACTCCATTAGATGAATATTGATAGTAAAAAACCATGGCACAAATAAAGGTTGAGGGGGAAAAACACACACACATTTACTTTATTGTTATTTTACGTGCACTCATCTGCTTGTTGAGAGGTTCCTTGTTCTTCCTTAGGGGTACGATGCAACATAACTGTTATGCTACGTATTTGCGGATCGGTTTCTCGACCCTCAAATACACAGGCTACAGTGGGTCCCTATTCTAGACTGGGTCGGTAATTCTAAGGAAAGGACTGGACACAAAAACAAGGCAGTGATTGTTACACACATGTATTACAAATATCTTCCCAGATATACATCAACAAATATACTAGATGCTGGGTTGGCCGGGGATGGGTTAACAACTTAACACAAGGATTTACTTGACTGGAAATCTGTCACCATACCGGCTTGTAGAAAGTATGGTAATATTTACCCAGCACTTATGGCACAGAAAATACACTTATGATTCAGGACACAGGAGTGAATTTACTACAATTTTCTAATCTCGTATAGCACTGGACGGCACTGATACATGAAATACGTTAACACCTGTGTCATAAACACTCACCTTTTCGGAAGTCTATCTCAAATAGAGTCTACCGCGCAGTGTTCACTGAAGGGGGGGACCGTGGTATTCTAGCAGAACATTTGGAGGTGGCTAGACATACCATAACTAATGTGCCTGGACACTGGGGCAGGTGGAGGTTTAATACACAAGGGGGAGGCACGATTGGAATAATATCCTTTCCTTCTGTACATCACGGTGGTGTTTCACTCGCGTGCCTGTACACTAGGGAGGGAGAATTTTAATAAACAAGGGAATGGCACGATCGACATAATATTATTGTTCTGTTGGTCACTGTGGCGTTTCGTTCACTGGGGGATGCACGGGACTCCACTTGGGATATAAATTAGGCCAAAGTTAATATTTGGCTCGTCCAATCTTACACTCTCGGATCCTGGTCACTTTATCACTAGAATATACTATAAGGAATCACTCGCATGGTATAAACTAATTCACACATATATCTGGGTCTAGAAGGCACACACAGAGGTCAAGTCCACTCGTTTCACGATCACTGGTGGGCTGCAGGTTGATTCCTCCGTCCGGAGGAAGGACAGAGTGATGCGCCCCTGGGCTGGGCCCCACACGTAGTCGTGGGGCTAAGGGCTCGGCCTGAGGAGAGCCAGGAGATGGGCCTGACATCGAGTCTGGGAGAGACTTGGAGAGGTCTCGCCCAAGGTAAGTCACGCCCAGGTGTCGGGGCAACTCCCGGGGTGACTGAGGACCCAGGGTCCTGGAACCCAGGGCGGCAGGACTGCAGCAATGGCTGGAAGGCGGCATCGCTGTCAGGGTCGTCACACGGGAACCTCAGGCTGGGGGAGTAGTGGACAGGGCCTGATGTCGGCTACTGGGTCTGCTGGGGCTCCACTTCGGCTGCTGTTCACACTGGTGGAGTTGCAGGGAACCAAGGCCTCGGGTGAGGCCTTGCCACGGCTCGGGGGAAGGGTCCTCTCTGGCTGCAGGATCTCCTGTGGGAGAGAAGCGGACTGTGACCTGCTCTACCTCCGGCCTAACGTGACTAGTGGCCGATGTCGTAGTGGCACAGGGGACAACAGCTTCAGGGGGGCTAGTGGCCTGCTCTACCTCTGGCCTGACGTGACTAGTGGCTGACGTCGTAGTGGCACAGGGGGTTGTAGCTCTGGTGTGGCTAATGGCCCGTACCGTGGAGCTAAGAGGACTAGTAGCAGAGGGACGGACTATGGCCGATCCTGCCTCATACCCAGTAAGGCTTGTGGCCGGTACTGCGGCGCTACTCTGGGGGGAACGACTACAGGAGTCAGATGACTTATGGCCGGTCCTATCCTGCAGCGGGGATGCAACTCGGGAACGGACTGTGGCCGGTTCTGCCCCGCACCTGGTATAACAATGGCCAATACCATGGCATTGCGTGGAGTTGTAAACTCCATCCCTTACCTGGTGAGTGGAATTTCGTCCGGAGACTAGGCACCGGTGACTGCTACCTTTCTGGGGCATCGGCTGGGACTAAGAGGGGCGCCGGGAGGGATACAGGTGCACCATTCCTACTCTGAGCTGCTCGGTGTCAGCGGTGGACCCACGGTGGTACTGGGGGGGTTGGGGGTGTTGGTGTCATCTGCATCAGCCCTCACATCGTCTGCGGCCTTAACCCCTAACTCCTGTATTACACCACCCTCCCCTGTAACAAAGTCACAGTCCCGTGACTGGAGGTGGTATAGGTTGGTGTTGGCCGTTTGGTGGGTGGGTTTGAGGTGATATAGGAAGGTAGTCCAGTGGTCGGTTGGTATATTGACCTGCAGGTGGTGGGAGTAGGCGACACGAAGAGTGGAAGGGTGGTTTGCTTGCTGGAGGAGCCATAGCAAATGGTGTGTGCTCCGGATGCATTGGTGTCGCCCTAAGGTGGGGATCCAAGTGATTCTCGTGATGCGCATGGTGGTGGTGGTTTGGAGGCGAATGCTGGCTAAGGGCAGTCTGGCGCTGTTTATATTGCTGGTGGAGTGTGGGGGTGGTGTTCCCTTGGGAGTGCAGCGGGGCAGGTTTTTCCATGCGAGATGAGGAGTAGAGAGGGTTATTGGGGTGGTGTTGGGGGATGGGGTGGGCGGCTGGCTGCTAAAGAGGCGAAGGGGTGGGCGTAGGTGTAGAGGTGTTGCGGGCTGGTGGGCCGTGAGATACGACCGGAACGGGTAGTGGTGGTGGTTAGCCTTGGAGTGGGCAGCGATGGGGAGTGGGATGGGGGAGCGGGGGCGGGCAGAGAGTAAGGTGGTGTACTGTGGTTGGTGGGGCGGGGGCTAGGCTGGGCGCGGAGCACGGGGTGGTTGGTGTGGAATTTCCTATGGGTGAGGGCTGACCACGTGGTGTGGGCGGCATGGCGGTTGCAGAGGAACATGGTGGTGGGGTGAGTATAGCGCATGGGAGTGGTGCAGGAGTTTTGGGCGGCGAGGGGGTGGTGGAAACCGGTGGGGATGGGGATGGGGAGGAAGAATAAAGAAAAGGCTCCTCGTGGGGAGTTGGAGGTGTTGGGTTGGCTCGGGTGGTCGAGGAGAGAGTGGTGGGGGTGGGGGAGTCCCGGGAGGGCGGCCGTGGCGATTCCTGTAAGTGCGGGAGGCTCCGTTGCAGTCGACGACGACTTGGAAGAGGCTGGGGACTTTAGTGATGGTATAGAGTCCCATGAAATGAGGGGCAATTTTATTGGGGGTGGGGAGGTGCTCAACGAAAACCTCATCGCCTGGTCTGTAAGGGTTGGTGGTGGAGGAATCGGTTTGAGTGTCTTGGTGTGCGCGCAGGTGTTGCAACCGGCACTTCAGGTGGTGCAGGGGGTCAGTGGTTGGGGAGTGAGTGGGGGGTTGAAGGTGCTGTCGGAGAGGGAGGAGGAGGGGTGCCTCTACGAAAACTCGCTCGTGGGGGGTGATGCCGTCATCATGGGGGCAGGTGTTAATTCTCCACTGGACGATTTTGACGTGCACAGACCACTCTTGATCTTGGGTATCTTGGATTCGGGTCCTGATCTGGTTTAGCAGGGTCCGATGGCTCCTTTCGCATACCCCATTTCCTTGGGGCCATTAGGAGGAAGAGTGGGAAATAGAGAATCCGAATAGGGCGGATAGCTCCTTCCAAATATGCCCCATGAACTGTGGGGCATTATCAATGAATGGCCTGAGGAACGCCAAAGTAGGGGAAGATGTGACGCATGAGGGCATCGGCTATGGCGATGGCAGCGTGCTCCTTAGCTGGACAAGCAATCAGTAACTTGGAGTAGACGTCGACGAATGTAATGATGTATTTGTAGCCGGATCTAGGTGACAGGGGTCTGACAACGTCGACGCACAATAACTGCCAAGGTTTGTGGGCAGAGATCTTGCTGGCAGGACCTGCAGAACGGCTGATGTCCTTTCCTAGGCAGCATGCACGACAAGCCTGAGTGACACGCTGGGCAAGAGTAGTGGGGTTGGGGGCCCAGTAGAGGTCGTTGAAGATCTGGGTTATTCTTTTTGTACCCAGGGGGATCCCATCGTCCGAGTGGAGGTGGGTGAGGACGCCTATGGCGGAGTCCAGATCCAGGACGATGTGGCCCTATGGAGTTGGTCCCCTTGCAGGTGGAGTTTTGAAAATAGGTGCTGGGGAATCCAGGGGGGGCCGGTCTTGATTCTGGCAGTGCCGGATCAGCTCGGACTGAGGGAGTAGTGATTGTACTGGTAAACGGGAGAGGGCGTCGGCATTGGTATGCAATTTCCCGGGCTGGTAGGCAATCTCGCAGTCAAACTCCTCAGGAGCTGGGCATTCTGAGTGGCAAATTCCCAAAGCCACTGAAGGGATTGGTGGTCTGTGATGACAGTGACCCTGGTGCCAAATAGGTAGGCCCTGAAGTAGACGAGGGCCCAGATGATACACAGACACTCGCGCTTGGTAGTGGCGTAATTTTGTTCGGCCGGGTTTAGGGTGCAGCTGGCGCAAGCCATGATGTGCTCGTGCCCTTCCCGGACCTGCGCCAGGACGGTGCCTATGGCTACCAGCGAGACGTCGGTGTATAACTGAAGGGGAGGTCGTAGTTCGGGAATGCGACGATGGGGGCGGAAACAAGTTTTTCTTTTAAGATGTCAAACGCTGCTATGCAGTCATCGCTCCAGACGAATGGTTCGCCTTTCTTAGTGAGGTTGTGGAGTGGTTTTGCAAAGTTGGTGAACCCTTTGATAAACCGCCAGTAATACGACGCAAGCCCCAAGAAGGCGAGGACTTGGTGGACGTCCTGTGGAAGGGGCTGGTCGGCGATGGCTCTCAGCTTGTCGGGGTCCAGGGAGATGCTTTTTCCAGAGACAATGTGCCCTAGGAAAGCGACAGAGTGGGCAGCTAGGACACACTTAGTGGGCTTGAGTTTCAACCCGGCCTGGCGCATTCGTTGGAACACCTGTCGGAGGCGGTGCAGGTGATCAGCCCATGTTTTGCTGAAAACGATAACGTCGTCGAGGTACGCCAGGCAGACTTCCCAGGTTAGGCAGCTGAGTACGGACTCCATGGGGCAGGAGAAGGTGGCTGGGGCGTTGCATAGGCTGAAGGGAAGAACATTAAACTGGTAATGTTTCCCATTACTTGTGGAAAAGGCCGTTTTCCTTTGATCTCGGGGGTGGATGAGGACCTACCAGTATCCTGACTGGAGGTCCAATGTGGAGAACCAGATGGAGCCGTGCAGGGAGTCTAGGGAGTCGTCTATGCGGGGGAGAGGAGTGGCATCCTTGGTGGTTGCATTGTTCAGGCGGCGGTAATCGATGCAGAATCGCTGAGTGCCGTCTTTTTTCCGAACCAGGACAATGGGGGAAGACCAGGGGCTGGTAGAGGGCGTGATGATGCCGGCGTCCAGCATTTCGCAGACGTGCCTGTCCTCTTCGGCCCATTGGTGTGGGTTCTTCTGGCGGGAGGGTTACCGAATAGGGGGCCCAGTGGTGTGAATTTCATGGGCCAAGTATGTTGTATGTCCCAAATCAGCCGGCCCAGTTGAAAAAAGGTCTTGATATTCAAGTAGTAGATGGTGCAGCGTCTCGGCTTGATGGGGGGACAGGTGGTGGGTAAAGGAGGGAGGGGAGACAGGTTTGAATTTAGGGGTGGGGTGTCGCAAGGCTCAGCTGCCTCTAGGTCGCCGATCAGGAGTCCTTTTGGCAGAGTGAGGGGTGTAGCCACCAGGTTCACCACTTTGATGGCGTTGAGGTGGGGCGGAAGGAAGGTCGGTGACATCAGGCAGGTGGAGACTGGCCCGGTGAGGACACTTGGGGAAAAGAGGGAATGGGTCCCTTTGGGCTTATTGATCCGTAGCCAAGCTTCATGGTGGGGGGGGGGAATGGTGAGGGTGGACGCGACAGTCACGGGGAAAGTGGGGCCAGGGGGAGCTGGGGCAGGAGAAAGGGGAGGGGTGTTGTTTTGTTGTGTGTACGTGCAGATGGTTGGGGGCTGTTGGGGAGGCTGTTGGAAGTGAAGTCACCTTCCGTAGCAGTTTATGTGAGTGTGGAGGTTTTGGAGCAGGTCCAATCCCAAATAGCCATCATAGGTACGGCACAAAGAGTCAAAAACAATTAAGGGATGGTATGTGGAGGCTGGTTGGTGGGTCTTGGTTCGTAGGGCCAGAGTTTCCCCACGAATAGGCAAGGGGCCTTCCCCCACATCTATGAGGTGGGCTGAAGTGGGGAAAAGGGGGCCGAAAATCTTCTTATGGCGGGAGTAAAAATGTGTGTACAGGCAGGACCTGGCAGCTCCCATATCTACCAGAAGTTTTGCCTTGACCCCCTGTAGTTTAATTTTGTCATAGACCGGGGGTCGGTACTTTGTAGAGGTGGCCCCCGCCACCGTGGGAAGGTGCTGGGGCGGTCCTAAAAATCCAACGTCAGCTCAAGGGCCGTGTCGGTGTCAGTATTTCCTGGCTTGCAGCCGGCGTCAGGTTCCTCAACGAGGGGTTCGGGGTTCGCAGGGCCTTCATCCACTGCCAACATTTGGCAGAGCCTTGGCAGGTCGGCTCTTATTCTGTGCACCCCCTTCAGCTGTTCACACTTCGTTTCATTTTTGAAGGCTCCAACATGCTTGCATGTCGGCCTTGGTCACCTAATGGCGGCTCTCCACGCTGCTGATCTCTGGCAGCCTCCCTGTTCAGTCCCTTAACCCTTAAGTCACATTTAATGACCTCATCCCATGTCTTTCTCGGTCAACCCCTCCCCCAATATTAACACCTCTCACCCTCTGTACCCAATTATCGTCCCCCATCCTCTCCACATGTCCAAACCACCTCAGCCTACCTCTCCTCATCACAACACCAATACACCCCAGTCCCATCCTACCCCTCAACTCTTCTATCGTAAACCCAGCCCCCCCAGGCCTTGCACGCATGGACGCACTGCACATCCACCTAATCATTGTCATTTCTGTACGTTTAAACCTGCGAATATCCTCTTCCTTTACTGCCCAGATCTCACTACCATACAGCATCACACTCCTAACACATGCTGCATACAAAGACCCCTTAGCACGTAAGGAGAGTCCTCTCAATGTCAGGAGGGGCAACAGCTCCCTGAACTTCTTCCAACCACTTCTCACTCTAGCAACCGAGCTAACTCCAGCCCCACCTCCGGCACATAACATGTCTCCCAAATAACAAAACTTCACGTATGTTGTGAAGTGGGCAGCAGCTGCTACAGGCTGTAAATTCCCGTGGATTGATGGTGATGAGATTTGTGTTATCTTTCTGTGGCGGCTGTTTTCTGGTATGGCGGGCTCTTGGGAGGGCCGGGGCGGAGACGTTTCGTGTTGGGGCTGGGAGGGTTTCATGGGGAACCAGCTCACGACCCCAATGTGTTGCGTGTCGGGGCGTGCTGCGAGAAGGCGGCGAATGAGTTGGACATCGCGGTCCAAATTTCCTGCCAGGTCGTGGATAGTGAAATGTTCTTTCACTATGCCAGGAAGGACTCTGAGGAGGGTGTTGAATATATGTTCGTCCCGGGTATTCATTTCGGCATCCGGGTACGCAGCGGTGACGAGTCGCCGAGCTTGGATCAACGTGTTGTCCAAGTCACCGTCATAGTTTAGGGTATCGAGTTATGACATTGTGACAACTTTCCCTAATGAAGGGGTAATAGCTTCTGTTACTATTTTTGCAAATCTGGCCCATGTGAGATCTGGGACTATTTTTGGTGCTATACTAGATACCGCCTTTCCCAGGTGAGGTACATTGACAGCTATTTTCTGGTTATCATTCTCAAACCCAATGTCAAGTAATGGCTTGACCGTATCTAAGTATGTATTGATGTCGCATTGTTCTGGGTCGAATTTTGGTAGGGGTACATGTGTTCTTGCTGCCATTTTCCCAAATTTTCCTTCCAGTCCTGTTTCACCGTCTGGGTCAAGAACCACCGCTAGCCACCAGTGTTATGCTACATATTTACAGGTCGGTTTCTCGCCCCTCATATACGCAGGCTAAAGCGGGTCCCTATTCTAGACCGGGTCGGTAATTCTAAGGAAAGGACTGGACACAAAAACAAGGCAGTGACTGTTACACACATACAAATATCTTTCCAGAGACAATAATACATCAACAAATATACTAGATGCTGGGTTGGCCGGGGATGGGTTAACAGCTTAACACAGGGTTTTACTTGACTGGAAATCTGTCACTATACTGGCTTGTAGAATGTATGGTAATATTTACCCAGCACTTATGGCACAGAAAAATACACTTATGATTCAGGACACAGGAATGAATTTACTACAATTTCCCAATCTCGTATAGCACTGGACGGCACTGATACATGAATTATGTTAACACCTGTGTCATAGACACTCACCTGGCTGGAGGTCTATCTCAAATAGAGTTTACCGCACAGTGATCACTGAAGGGGGGCACCGCGGTANGCGTGCCTGTACACTAGGGAGGGAGAGTTTTAATAAACAAGGGAATGGCACGATTGACATTATATTATTGGTCACTGTGGCGTTTTGTTCACTGGGGGATGCACGGGACTCCACTCGGGATATAAATTAGGCCAAAGTTACTATTGGGCACGTCCAATCTTACACTCTCGGTTCCTGGTCACTTTATCACTACAATATACCATAAGGAATCACTCGCATGGTATAAACTAATGCACACATATATCTGGGTCTAGAAGGCACACACATAGGTCAAGTCCACCCGTTTCACGATCACTGGTGGGCCGCAGGTTGATTCCTTCGTCCGGAGGAAGGACAGAGTGACGCGCCCCTGGGCGAGGCCCAAGACGTAGTCGTGGGGCTAAGGGCTCGGCCCGAAGAGAGCCAGGAGACGGGCCTGATGTCGAGTCTGGGAGAGACTCGGAGAGGTCTCGCCCACAGGTAAGTCGTGCCCAGGTGTTCGGGGCAACTCCCGGTGTGACTGGGGACCCAGGGTACTGGACCGGGGCGGCTGGACTGCGGCAACGGCTGGAGGGCGACGTCGCTGTCAGGGTTGTCACACGGGAACCTCGGGCTGGGGGAGTAGTGGACAGGGCCTGACGTCGGCTACTGGGTCTGCTGGGGCTCCGCTTTGGCTGCTGTTCACACTGGTGGAGTTGCAGGGAACCAAAGCCTTGGGTAAGGCCTTGCCATGGCTTGGGGGAAGGGTCTTCTCGGGCTGCAGGATCTCCTGTGGGAGAGAAGCAGACTGTGACCTGCTCTACCTCTGGCCTGACGTGACTACTGACCGACGTCTTAGTGGCAAAGGGGACAACAGCTTCAGTGCAGCTAGTTGCCTGCTCTACTTCTGGCCTGACGTGACTAGGGGCCGACGTCGTAGTGGCACAGGGGACTGCAGCTTCAGGACGGCTAGTGGCCTGCTGTACCTCGGGCCTGACGTGACTAGTGGGCGACATCGTAGTGGCACAGGGGGTTGTAGCTCTGGTGTGGCTAATGGCCCGTACCATGGAGCTAAGAGGACTAGTAACAGAGGGACAAACTATGGCCGATCCTGCCTCATACCCAGTAAGGCTTGTGGCCGGTACTGCGGCACTACTCTGGGGGGAACGACTACAGAAGTAAGACAACGTTATGGCCGGTCCTATCCTGCAGCGGGGATGCAACTGGGGAACGGACTATGGCTGGTTCTGCCCCGTACCTGGTATGACAATGGCCAATACTGCGGCGTTGCGTGGAGTTGTAAACTCCACCTCTTACCTGGCGAGTGGAATTTCAGCCCAAGACTACGGGCCGGTGACTGCTACCTTTCCGGGGCATTGGCTGGGAGTAAGAGGGGCACCGGGAGGGATACAGGTGCGCCGTTCCTGCTCCGAGCCGCTCAGTGTCAGCGGCGGGCCCCCAGTGGTACTGGGGGGGTTGGGGGTGCTGGTGTCATCTGTATCAGCCGTCGCCTCATCTGCGGCCTTAACCCCTAACTCCTGTATTTCAATAACAGTAACCAACGTTACCGATTTTCATTACAATACTGTATATTCTTCCCTTGAATTGTTCTAACACTTGGTTGGCTGACTCTGAAAACTAACTCCATTACGATGAATACTGATAGTAAAAAACCGTGGCACAAATAAAGGTTGAGGG
>JAGKTI010017690.1:0-18315 GCA_018397915.1 Birgus latro
GCTGGCAAGCGGGAGGTCGGGCAGAGCAATTATTCTACGAGCCATCCCGCACTCTCTCTCCATACCTGCGTCCTCGTTGCTGCCGGTGGTTACCTTGAGGAGTTGTAACGACATTTGTGCCTGGATGACTGCGCCAATGCTGCCACTACTGCTGTGCCACCACAGTGATTGTGCACCTTTGTTTAATGAACTATTATGCTACCAGCACTGTGGTTCAGTAACTATAGAGAATCGTGTCACCACTTGTGTGTAACCATTTACTTTTATTAGTAACTTAATGCGATTCGTAAATAAATAGAAAGTACGGCTTCAGCCCTTCTTCCTGCCTCAAGCTATGTAGGCAGTCATGGAAAGTCAAAGTGCTGAAAATTTCTTTTGATCTGAAACTGATACCGGAATATGATGGCATTGGTGTACAGTCTGTGATGAAGTGCCTGGAAAAAACTTGAGCTAGTGTGCAAGGTATGAGGTGTCAAGGATGTGGCTAGTGTTATTCCTCTCTGTCTAACTCGAGGAGCCTTTGCGGTGTACCTGCAGTTGACAGATGTGGATAGAAAGAAGTATGATAGTGTGAAGCAGGCATTGCTGGCCGCATTTGCTGTGGATCCCTATGTGGCGTATGAACAGTTCGTCGCTGGGAAGTTGCATACTGGAGAGTCACCTGATGTGTATTTGGCGGAGCTGTGGCGCTTGGCGTCTTTGTTTGGTGGAATGTCTGACAAAGCTCTTACTTGTGCTTTTGTGGCTGGACTTCCCGAGAACGTTCGGCAGTTGCTCAGGGAAGGATCACGAATGGAATATCTCGACTTAGTCCAAATTCTGGTGCAGGCCAGGGCAGTACTGAAGGACGACTGCCCCCTTGGATCTTCACAGACATGTCTCAGCGCTGTAGAACCTGCCAATGCCATCAAGAATCAACGATGATATGCATGCGATGGAAAGAATAATTTTGCTCGTGACTGCTTAGCCCACCGTCAGTCTAATGCAAGGGGTGTAAGGCAACGCCTTCAGCGCAGTGTGAGGTGCTATTCCGAGCCACATTGCGTCAGCTTGCCCGGGAAACGAGTGCAGAGAGGGGGCATCAGCGCCAGCTTACTCTCCTGGCAATCAGTAAGCGAGGCGTTGCCAAGTGCTGTGGTAAGAATAAATGGTGTCCAGCATCAGGTGTTAGTGGACTCAGGATGCTCGAGAAGCATCGCTCATATTTTTGTTGTCAAGCTTGGAAAAAAGACTGTTACTGTGCTTACAGCGAGTGGTGAAGAATGGCGTTGTGAAGGCACAGGAACTGTAAGCCTTCAGCTCGGCAATGGAGCTTCTGTTGACATCTGTGTTACAGTGGTTGCTTCAAAACCTCTCGGGTTCACGTTTATTCTCGGCATGGATGGTATTAAGGCATCGGAGGGGTAATGATTAATGTTCATGGAAATGTACACTTTGGTGTAGAGATAGCAGTCTGTGTGGCTGCTGATACAGTGATTAAAGTGGAAGAAAATGACTACAGCACAACTTATGTTCCACTGACTAATTCTTGGACAGCTGCTTGGAAGTGGGCAGACGAAAAGGAGCCGGGCATCCTACATAATTAGGTGGAGGCCTACTCCGTGCCTTTTGAGGCCAGGGATTTATATGAACGAGAGTTGGAAAAATGGATTACGGATGGTTGGTTGGTTGGTGTTGTATGATGAAGACAAGTATGGACCACCCAAAGGGTTGCTTCCTTTCATGGCGGTGGTTCAGCATAACAAGAGGAAAGTGCGCCCTGTGCTGGATTTTCGGGAGCTCAACACTCACATTGACGCATTTACAGCTGATTCGGATGTGTGTGCTGACAAACTACGAGAGTGGAGAACACAAGGGGTGAATGTGTCTGTGATTGACTTAAAGAAGGCTTAATTGCAAATAAGAATTTATTCTTCTCTTTGGATTTACTAGACGGTACTCTTCAAGGGGCAGAGGTATTGTCTGACACGTCTTGGATTTGGCCTAAATGTTGCACCACTAGTAATGAAAGCAGTATTGACTTACATAGGGATTACACAGGATTACATAGGAAAACGAACAGCAACAGACCTTCTGGTCCTTTCAAGGCTGCTTGTTACAGAGAAGGCTATGACTACAAGACCTATTTCTACATGCTGAAGGATAAGGATAGTAATGCAAGAAGGCTCCCCCCACCCCCAAACCCTCCAGGAAAAGGTGAGAAAAACCACCATGCAGCATGGAAAAAGTGACATGGAAATTTCATAGGAAATACTGGAAAGGAAAGGCCATATTCTATACTACTTTATCTGTAAGCTACCTGTTTGAGTAACCTGAAAGAGAAAGTAATCAAATAAACTATATCTACGGCATGGCATTATAAACGGGTACGTTGAGTTAATGGAGCGTCTGTAGACATAACATGGAAACTACACAGTGCACTGTGAATGAACAAGGACTGAAAGACAAATTACTCTTTGAACTGTGAATGACACAAAACAGATGAAGTATAATCAGGATCTAACTCTAAGAATATGAATCTTCACAACCAAATAAATAATCAAATGACAGACACACACAAATATGAGTCTTCACAAACTGAATTAACACTCAAAATGGCACCGACGCACGTGAATACGGCAATCCCGCTGTCTTGGTTGGACTTTGCGGGAATTCAAAAGATACAGACACACGCGAACATAATAATCCCGTGGTCTCAGTTGGACTCTGCGGGAATTCAAAAGACACAGACACACGCAAATATAGTAATTCCGTGGCCTCAGCTGGACTCTGCGGGAAGAAATTTAAAACGTTATCACCAAAGAATATTCGCTCAAGGTTAAATATACACCACACTCAAAATTATATGCAACTAGACACAGTATACCAAATGGATGGATCATTCAAAGTGGACCAGCCGATATTCACTTGGATTACGTGAGCTAAGGGGGGGAATTCAGTGTAAATGGGCGTTAGGCAGATAAACTGGCTCGGGTACACGCAATCTGCACAGTAGAAATAGGAGCGGTGGCCTCATTAGTCAGTACAAGTGATCCACAGCCCATCAGAGGTTGGAAGTAAGAGTAGTGACCGTTAACTCAGGGCTATCTGTGCAGATCCTAATCTGTGCTTATATTACTTTATTTGCATCAAATAAATTGAAAAATATATAATGACATGATGCGATGCTACGTACAAAGTACGTTGTTTACGGAGTGTCTAGTAGACAAAAGGGGAATAAACTTGCACATAGCTATAAAAGTAATTTATTTGGACAGAAAAAGTCATCTGAGGATTCTCATGCAAATACTTGTCTATTTTGTTTTTGCATGTCTTAACTGAGATACTGTTCAAGGTATCTGAGGGTAATCTGTTCAAGATATTTACGATGCTGTTGAAGAAGTATTATTTTGTTTCGTGGGATTGGAAACGCTTTCCCATAAATATGCAGCCATTACTTCTGGTTTGTCTCGACCAGTCTATTTCAAAATATGTCTAAGTTGTCATATCTCTTCATGATTTTGAAAACTTCAGTAAGGTCACCTCTTAACCTGTGCTTCATTAGGCTAAATAATATAAGTTCTTCGAGGTGTTCCTCATATGGTTTGTTTCTAGGTCGTGGTATCATTTTTGTGATTCTTCGCCGTATTTTCTCTAACTTTTCTATGTCCTTACTGTAGTATGGGGACCAGAATTGCACACAATACGCAAGATGGGGGCGCACCACCGAGTTGTACAAGGCAAGTATGACTTTTTCTGATTTAAACTTAAAAGTTCTTCCAATAAAACCCACCAGCATGTTTGAAATTTTAACCGCCTCGGTGCACTGCTTACTCGGCTTTAGGTCATTTGATATTATCACACCAAGATCCTTTTCATTGTCTGTACTTGATAACTGGATATTATTCATTTTGTAATTTGCAGACGTTGTTACTTCCAATATGAAGCACTTTTCTGTGTTGAATTTCATTGCAATTTCTCTGCCCAGCTTGTTAAAGTATTAAGGTCATTTTGTAACTGTTGCCACTGAAATTTTGAAGTTACTTTACTGGTTATTTTAGTATCATCTGCAAATTTGGATATTTTACAATTTAGACCTTCATCAATATTGTTTATATAGATAAAAAGTATCGGTCAAAGTACTGAGCCTTGGGGAACGCTGCTAATCACATTACGCCATTTTAGATTACTTTCCGTTTATCACAACTCGCTGTTTTCGGTCTGAAAGCCAGTCTTGTAACCATTTCTGCTTATTTCCTTTTATTCCATGTGCTTCTATTTTGCTTGTGAGATGCTTGTAGGGGACAGTGTCAAATGCTTTCTGAAAGTCCAGGTATATTATATCTACTGCTCTTGAGTCATCATATGATTTGAAAACATCGTGGAAGAAGTCCAGTAAGTTTGTTAAGCATGAACGACGATGTCTGAATCCATGCTGTGAGTCTTTGATTATATTATTTTCTTCTAGATAATTAACTATTTTATATCTTATGATTTTTTCCATTAACTTGCACACTACTAATGTTAAGATGATTGATCTGCAATTTCCTGGGTGCGATTTATTTCCCTTTTTGAAAACTGGTGTTACATTTGCTTTTCCATTCACATGGAACTTTCCCAGTACTTAACGACTTATTGAATAAGACAGAGAGGGGCAGCAGTAACTCATTTTTTGCTTCTTTGAGAATTCTCGGTCATATTTTATCAGGGCCAGGGGTTTTGTTTATGTTCGTACTACTTATGGCTGAGAGGATATCGCTTTTATGGATACAATAGTTACTAAGGACTGTGCTGTTTGCTTGGTTTGTGGGTAACAGTAGATTTCTGGTGGTGTTTTCTACTGTAAAAACAGACGCAAAGTAATTGTTAAGAATGTTCATCATTTCAACCTCATTTTCTGTGTGCTTGCCATTGTTCGTTTCTAGAGGGCCTATTGATGTAGTCATAACCATTTTCTTTCTAATGTAACTATAAAATTCTTTAGGATTTTATTTGCACGTATTAGCAATGTGGATCTCCAGTGCTCTTTTGCTTTGTTTAATAAGTCTTTTTGATTTGTTGCATAGATCGTACTGTAATTTATCATTATTTTGTGTAGTTTTATATTTATGGTATGACCGTATTTTGGCTATTAAGTTACTTCTAATTTCACTGGACAACCACTTTGGTTTACTATTATTAGCTAGACGCCTGTTACGTAGTGGCACACATAACTTCACTGCTTCATTCAATTTTTTGGTGAATATTTCCCATGCTTGGTTTATGTCATCGGTTTCCAACATTTCATTCCAGTCTGTAATTGCAAGTAGCCTTCTAAGCCTGGAGAAATCTGCTCTGCGATAGTCTGGGACCTTTTCTTTGCTTTCTGTTTCTTTAACGTTTTCAGTAGTAATATTAAACTGTATAGTTCAGTGATTACTGTAACTAAACTCGGGTCTGATTTCAACATTGTTGACTAGGTTATTATTTGTAGTTAAGATGATGTCTAGGATATTGTTTCCTCTCGTTGGGTATTCTACGTGTTGGGAAAGGGCACTTTCCTGAAGATTCATATAAAGCTCTTTTCCTGAGTGTGCCGTTAGCGGTTCACCCCACTTTGTTACCGGGAGATTAAAGTCTCCAAAAATTACGCAATTCTTTTGACAACAAATTTCCACAGTTTGATCATAAAATTTTTCATTTGTCTTGGTTGACTGTGCTGGAGGATGGTAGATGAGACATATACTTATTTTGTGCGAATTGATACTCAGCTGAACGTAACTGGCTTCTGTGTTGGTAATACTGGGTTTGGATAGCACGAGGGGGTGGAGACTAGTTTTCACATATAGTAAAACTGCCACCAGCTCGGTGTGGTCGCTCACAGCTGAAAATAATGTACCCTGTTAATAAATATTCCGCTAAAAAGTCACGGTCAGATGTGTTAATCCAGGACTCTGTGATGCCAACAATGTCATTATTTTCTAGGTAAATAAGAGATTCTAAATCCTCAGACTTGTTGCACAGACTATGTGCATTAACATAGCCGACTCTAATCCCATCCCAGACAGTTGATGAACTGACTTTGCGGGTATTTACGTTGAGGTTACTGTTCCTGGGCATTCCACGTTTTTTTTTTATTTAAAGAGGGCAACTTTATCATGTTGAAGTCTGCTTAGCCATGCCGCTCCTACAGAGTTCAAATGGAGACCATCTTTCTGGAACAGAGTATGTTGCTCATAAAACTGGACCCACAGATTGACAAAGTCGACTCCTTCTTCCGTGTAGAGAGATTTGAGACGGTTATTTGTGCTGAAGGCCTTATCATAAAAACTATTCTCTGCCTTGATCCTTGGAAGTATACCAGATATTATTACAATAGTGGACTTAGTTTTAACCCATCCAGTCCCGACCGATTTTTTACCCACTACACCCTCAGAACCAGACTGATTTCAACTTTTTTTTTTTTTTTTTTGGCTCAAACCTCCGCTTTTGGTGAGAAACATCGAAAATTCATAGAGAAATCGCCCTCCTGAGTTTATAAGTGTTGGTACAGGTGTCAGTCAGCCTTACGTTTCCCTTCTTTCTCACAGTACCTGGCTAAAGAAAACGAACTATTGAAGGGTTAACTAATTCAAGCCACTTTAAATTACGTATTTATTTATTTGGTACGAATTTATGTGTAGTATGTCTATATTGGTTTTTACACAATAATATAGGTGATGAAAGCATTGTTCACTCACCCAAAACCCCAGCATATGGCACCTTCCTTTACAACATTACCGTCTCATCACTTCTGTTTGTTTCTCCCTCTAGCTTCTTTTTCTTTGCCCTCCAACTCAGGAATCACTTTCACCGTGAATTTCGTCATTGGAGAGACCGTGGGGCAACATATCTTTATTGGCCAGGTTACTGCTAACAGGTGAATTGCCGAGTGTGGGGAGGAGGGGGGGAGGGGGGGTCAGGTGGGGCCAGGCAGTATTCCCAATTGACAGCAAGTAGAAGAAGGTCTCCCACATATCCCTACCAAAAATCACCTGCGAATCTTGAGAAATGTGCTCACGACTGGCCTTGTAACTGACTGACGTACGATGCACGTCGGTGGGTCTGTCCGTGGAAAAAAGTAGTGACGTGCACTGTACGTCGGTGGGACTCGGCAGGTTAAATTGCTTGATCATTTCATGATACTTTGCTAGCAATTCCTCCGATCTATTGAGCTTCAGATCGTTCGTACCAACATGGATGACGTATAGTTTTATCATTTGCCTCTTTTGTGACCTCATCGCAGGCTTTTATAATATCACATAGTCCACCTCTTGGAAAACAGTACCTCTTTCTGCTGCTGGGCACGTCCACAAAATTCCTCCAGCTGACAGTGTACAATAGAGTACCCAGGTGGCCTTATTTCTTCTGACTCATTAACCGCTTCGGCAAGGATCTGGTAGCGATAGTTCGTAGTTATGGGAAGGTGTTTCATCATACGGGTACCTTTTACGGGTTTTGCACCATTTCTTACCGCAGTAAAGGGGACTTCGCTTGGCGAGGAAAGTACTGAATCTCTAAGTGAGGAAGATACCAATACACTATCATATGTAACTGCCTGATGGGCAGGGGCTTGTACGAGCTCAGTTTGTAAGTGTTTTCTTTCTCGAGTGCTGTCGCTGACTCCTACATTTGCCACTAAGAACTCTTTCAGTATCTCAAACTCTGCCTTGAGTTCCCTGTAATATCTCTGTGATTTGGCTAAACCATTTTCTAGATCTCTTCTTATATTGATGACATTTTTGTAAATGAAGATATCATTAAGGCCAGCCGTGTAGAAGAGCATCTTCGAAATTCTGGATTGACGAGAAAGGATCATGAACGAGTTGCTGATGGAGCGCGAATGCTGGGTCTGAGAGTCTTGAGGGAGCGAGAAGGTCTCTTTTGGAAGAGAGATAATGAGATCGGCGATGTGTCGAGTGAGTTGACACGTTGATCTGCGTTTTCTTACTGTGGTAAGCTAGTGAGCCATTATCCTATGTGCGGATGGCTGCGGGTGACAATGGCATTCATAAAAGAGAATGAATTATGCTACAGAGAGCTGGGATGAAACTGTGGCAGACGATGACGTGAAGAGTCTGTGAATGAAGTGAAAAGGAATGGCCCTGTAAGAGGACGGTGGAACGTAAATGGAGATAAGGCAAAGGTCTGGGTGGATGCAAGTTCAATAGCAACTGGGGTTGCGCTTAAGGTTAATGGTCACATAATTGAAGACACCAGCTGGCTACATAAGGACTCTTGCTGTCATATTAACATGTCCGAACTCGATGCAGTGATCAAAGGGCTGAACCTTGCACTGGCCTGGCATATGAAGAAAGCAGAATTGATGACAGACTCTGCAACAGTACATTGCTGGATATCTGATGGCCTCTCAGGTTGGAATAGGCTGAAGACCAAAGCAGCAAGTGAAATGCTCATTTGGAGGTGCATTGAAATAGTTTTGTCGTTAAATAAAGAGGATGATCTCCAGCTTTCAATTACTAAAGTTCCGTCTTCTAACAACAAGGCAGATAGTCTCACACGTGTACCGCAACGTTGGCTTGGGGTCACTACACTGGTTAACCCTGCAGCTGTGGAGCTAGCATATGCAACTGCTCTAGATACAGATAGTGATAAGATAACAGAAATACATAACAATGCGGGACATCCAGGCGTGAAGCGCACACTGTATTTTGCGAAGAGAGCCAACCTGGCAGTCACTAGGATGCAAGTGCATTCTGTTGTTGCCAAATGTCATGCATGCCAGTCAATAGACCCAGCACCTGTTAATTGGCAGAAGGGGAGTTTGGAAGTTGAAGATGTCTGGCAGAGGGTTGGCATGCACATTACACACTAAAGTGGATGTGCATACCTCTCTCTCATAGATTGTGGACCATCGCATTTTGCTGTTTGGCGTCAGCTGCGTTTACAGACGGGTGCCAAAATCATTTATCAGTTGGAAGCTGTGTTTTGTGAACGTGGGGCTCAAGAAGAATTGCTAACAGATAATGACACTGGTTTTCACAGTAAGTTATTCAACAAGTTTGCGGAGCGATGGTGCATACGTCTATGTTTTCGCTGTGCACACGTACCTTCAGGGAACGGCATAGTTGAGAGATGTCATCGGACAGTGAAGGTCATCGCTGTGAGGAAAGGCTGCTCAGTGGCAGAAGCAGTGTACTGGTATAATATGATTCCACAGGATGACCGCACGCAGGCAACTGCCCTGGCCAACTTGCTGTATAGATATTCTGTCAGAGTTCGTGAGGTGGATCCCTGCAAGGAGGATGGGAAAGAACCAGAAAACACTTACAGAGCTGATGATGATGTATGGGTTAGGCCGCCTGATGTACGATGTGATAGGAGATATAAAAGAGGCGTTATCACAGGTGTTGTGTCAAACTAGGCTGCTGAGGTGGACGGTATCCCCTGTCACATCAAAGATCTTCGTTTACGTACCCTTATGGAATCTCGGAATGAAACCATCGCCACAGAAAGTGAGGACGAGCTTCTCATCAGCGTTCCTGCCAAGGACTGTGCGAGAGAGGAGTCTGATTTAGAAGACACTGCGATGAGCCAGAGCGTCCTTTGCCGATACGATCCTCGAGGGTCAGGAGGCTCCGCGAGTGCACAATGTGTGATTAGGATATCAGGGGCGAGTGTAATAGTGTGTGTGTGTGACAGAGAGATAGATAGATAGAGAGATGGTTACTTAATTAGCTAATATTACGTAAAAGATTTGTCCTTGATAAGCTGTTAATAATTAATGTAGGGAGTTCATTTCGATAGTCTGTTTATTTGAAATTACATGCTTTTGTACGTGTGTACTCGTGATGTCTAAACGGATTCATAGGTAGCGGCACGAATTCTTTGTTGATATGAGTCATGCAGTGGAATGAGGCAGCTGCAGGAATGGATCGAGCCAGTGGACTGAGACTGAGCGAGGTGTCTTCCAGGCTGGCAAGCGGGAGGTCGGGCAGAGCAATTATTCTACGAGCCATCCTGCACTCTCTCTCCATACCTGCGTCCTCGTTGCTGCCGGTGGTTACCTTGAGGATTTGTAACAACATTTGTGCCTGGATGACTGCGCCAATGCTGCCACTACTGCTGTGCCACCACAGTGATTGTGCACCTTTGTTTAACAAACTATTATTCTACCAGCACTGTGGTTCAGTAACTATAGAGAATCGTGTCACCACTTGTGTGTAACCATTTAATTTTATTGATAGCTTAATGCGATTCGTAAATAAATTGAAAGTACGGTTTCAGCTCTTCTTCCTACCTCAGGGGGGGATAAAAGCAGTCCATCTGGTCCGTCACTAGCAGACTTCCATGCTCCACGGCCCTCGGTGGGACACTCCTTCCTCCTAGCCACATCTGAACCAAATGGATGTCGAGTAGATGGGGGCAGGATACCAGGCAGTTCAAACCCAAGATGCAGAGGTCCCCAGTGTTGGCATCAAACATTGCCAGGGTCTCTTCCTTACCTCCCTGGTGCATCCTTTTTTTTTTTTTTTTCTTTTTGTGTCCGACTCTGGGCATAGGCTTTACAGCCTGCTATCAAGGCCCAGCAGTCCTCCTACATACCATACACCTCTACATGTCGTTTCTCACATATACTGTATATATACAGTCGCACAAACTCAGTGCAGTGCCCGGTAACTCCCCACATCTGCTGCGAAATCTCTGGAAGCTGCTTATGACCCACCATTTCAAGCTGCATCTCTGATTCTGTGTCAGTGACCATTAGGAACACTACTCCCTTAGTCTCACCATACCCCTCTGCACACCTGTCACTGGCACCTAAGGGGTGTGCAGGGTGCTGACCTTCAACCAAATACTGTTCATGGATTTCGACCCTGTCACTCACTTCCTGTCTTTCACTTCTCACTGTATTCTGCTTTCTCCACTAAACAGGAAAGCTCTTTCCTCGCTTCTCTTGCCTTGTCACTCATTCTACCTTCTTGTACGCCACTTCTTGTGCTTCTTAATATTTGTTCTTCGTAATAGTTTTTTCGTTCTTCATAACATTTCTTTAGTTTGTTACGAAGCGGGATTTGCCAGTTAGGTAGGTGAGAATCATCTCGATGTTTCGCGGTGTTTACAATAGGTACGGCATTGGTACTAGTCAAAGTTGCCAGTTTGCCTGCTGTTAGTGAGTGTAGTTATTTCGTAAGTTATGCATTAATTTTTATGCTCTTTTTCTCTATAATGTTTTATTAACGTGATTTGTCGTTAAATTATGTAATTTAAGTTCTTATGGTAAATGATTTAGAGTGTTATGTAATGTAAGAAGACTGGCATATTTTGGTCGTCTCTTAGTTGGCAACTGTTAACCGTTGCACCGTCGAGTTCGTGCTAGAAGTTTCTTGAATAATGCAAGCAAAAAATATGGATTGGGCCTCGGTCAGTTTGAGTGAAGTTTAGTAGGGTTTCAGGTCAGTTTGGGTGTAGTGCAGTGTCAGTGAAGTTTGTATATTTTCGGTACTGGTGAAAAGTAAAGTGTTAAGTGTAATAAGTGTGGTGTTGGCAAAGAGAAGTGTTGTGGAAGTTTGTATATTATCGGTACTTGTGAAGAGTTATTGATGTGTTATTGTGAAAATGGTGAAGTGTTTTCAGGCAGTATGTGTAACTGCAATTCGTAAAGTTCGTATAGCTCCAGTGCTTGTGTGAATAGTGAAGTGAAGTTGGAAAGCATTAAGTAGAATTATTTGGATAATAAAAACAGTGAACTTTAAGAAGCCAGTGTTTCTCTTCGCCTCAGCTGATCTTGTGTGGTGTACATCTAAAGGCTGACCTTAGGAAGAACAACTCACCGGGCAACGTCTTTCCCATACTGCACTACTGCTGTTGGAGCCAGTGGCAGTGTGGGACAATGGGACATAAGTTCATGAAAGTTCGTTTCTTCCCAATATTTTTTTTTGTTCTGCATGCTGTGCTTTCCATTCCAATATTTCTGCCCCGCTGCAGGGGGTCACCTTGACGTGGTGGCGGGGCTTGAAGCGTGGTTGGCGGTGCCACCTACTTTGGGGGCTTGCCTACCTTCGTAGGGTTCGGCATTTGTCGCCCTCGTGGACCAAGCACCCCCTACATCACTAGTGGAGGAGGCCTGCTGGTGATGTTAGTTCCAGCCCACTTGCCATCTAGGGCTGGACTGTCGCCTCCCCACGTGTTTGCCGTGCGTGGCGTCCCGTAATGCTGGGAGACGGGAGTCCTGGAGGTTGAGCGATGCTGTACGGTGCGCCCGGCAGCTAGCAAAACACCTCTTTGGTCCCTTATTCTGGCTAGACGGGCGGCCTGGTTGGGCCCGACCAGGTCAATCGGCTGGTCATGCGTTGGCTAGGGTCAAGTGGGCACTGGGGAGCCTGGTGGCTCCTACCGTCCTGGAGTCACCCTTGCCCGGGTTCTCTGGTGGTTACCCGCGTATACTCTCCCGCTACCTCTGGGGTCGCCAGTGGTGTTGTCCCTGGCACACGACCTCCCCTTGTTGGACTCCGTGGTGGGTGGAGGGGTGGGGGAATGAAGTTATTCTGATCATATGGCTCAGTTTAAAAAAACTTATGTTGATGACACGGCCACTGTCCCTGGACATCCAAATGACTACACAACCCTTATCGCCACTCTAGAGCCTTTCCAGGCCCCTGGTGACTTTCCTCCTTTGCCCCAGCGTTCAACTGGGACCAGGAGGAGGACACGTCGGGTTGGTTCGGCTCTCGGGTTTGGCCCAGAAGAAGAAGTTAAAGAGCAATATGCCAAGTACCTAGTGCTGAAACCCTCTGCAGGTGGCTCAGCATTAGATGTTGACATTTTTGAACTTCACCGAGCCATTGTGTCTACTTGTGGTCGTGAACCAAGGATCTCCACCCAGGGGGATGGTAGCCTCCTTATTGAGGTGTCCTCCCCGGCAGAAAGTTCACGTCTTCAGACTCTGACCTCTGTATCTGCTACCAGTATGACTTGCGTCCCCCATGCCACCTTTAACCAGCGCAAGGGGGTTATTTACTCTCGGGACCTCCTGCGGTACCCAGAGGCCCGATTGTTAGAGGAACTTCGCTCCTCTGGAGTTGTTAATGTCAACAGGGCAATGAAGAAAGTTGACGGTGTATTGACCCCAACTCCAACGTTGTTCCTAACATTTGAAAGACTGACGTTGCCTGCTTCAGTGAAACTAGCTTGGCTCTCACTTCCGGTGAAGCCCTATGTTCCCAACCCGAAGAGATGTTTTCACTGTCAGGGTTATGGGCATGTTAGCCACTCTTGTCGCCGTGCACAGGCTGGCCTTCCTGGTATCTGTGTTTCCTGTGGTGGATCAAACCATGCCAGTGACTGCCCAGGGCCCCTTAAGTGCTATCATTGTGGAGGTCCTCATGCTGTCTCTTCGAAAAACTGTCCCAGGTACTGCCTGGAAAAAGAGATACTGTCTATACGTACACGGGAAAGGGTTTCGTTCCCTGAGGCCAAAAGGAGAGCTCAGACTCTCTTCTTTCAGCCTGGGGTTACTTATGCTTCTGTACTATCTAGGATTCCAGTGCAACGCCATGAATCTCAGAAGAAGCCTCAACCCACTCCAGTACCCCCTCCTTCAAATCAAGATATGCAGAATGCTGTCCCCAAGGTTACCACAGTAAGTGAGGATACTTATCCGACCGTTACCGCTGCTCCAGCTGTTACAGCCCCCACGTCGGTGGCTGATGACTTGCTCACTTCTGTTGTCGTAGCAGACGTCCACGTTGACCAGACTCCTCCTCCCGTCGTAGCCAGTGTGCCCAAGGCTCCATCTGTATCTGGCAAACGCCATCGTAGCTCTTCAGAGTCTTCTGATCATGTAGACCGGCCACCTAAGGTCTCAGTGGTCGACACTTCCATCGACACCCCTACTATTCCCTCTGTCCAGCAGGAAGAGGGAGCTAGCAATGTTACAACGGCAGCTGATGGTTCACCTCTGGCCCCATCTCCACCTGGAGATGTTGTTAGCCAGTCCATGGGTACCTTAGATCTGAAGCATGGAATGGCCTCCTCTAATGATTCGAGTCCTGTGGACTCTACTTCCACTTCTGGAGCTTCTGGTGGGGGCAATGACTCTCCTCCACCTCCAAAGGCAGCCACCAAGCTGCCTTCCAAACAAACTGGTCTGCCCACTTTAAGAAAGAGTGTGGCACAACTCACTTCCTCATCCTCCCATTTACATACGGCCGTTCGACAGAGGGTGAGGGTTCCTGGGGCTGGGCAGGCTCCTCCAAAGAGCTCTCCAAAGCATAAACCCAAACCCGCAGGGGGGGGCAAAACTGTCACGCCCCTCATCCTAATCCTTCCTTCACTATGGGAACTATGGCACTTTCAGCCAGTATAATACAATGGAACTGTCGAGGGTTGCGGGGTAATTGGGAGGAGCTGCGGACCCTCCTGACCTGTTCCCCTATGTGTATATGTCTCCAGGAAACTCTTGTAGGGTTTGCCACCCCCCATGCACCACCTGGGTACACTGCTTTCTACTCAACACCAACCCATGGTCCTGTCGGGGGTAGTGCTGTTTTGGTGAGAGCAGACATTCCTCATCGGCCAGTCCACCTCCAGTCTGACCTCCAGTGTGTAGCTGTACAATTGTATGCCCACCGCTGGTATACAGTATGTTCCATTTATTTACCACCCAACACAGCAGTCGATAGGGTAGAACTTGAGAACCTTCTTGGCCATTTACCTAAGCCCTTTCTTCTCCTGGGGGACTTCAGTGGTCGCCACCCATTGTGGGGTGACTGTCTTACTAACCAACGTGGGAGTTTGTTGGCGTCCTTATTGGAGGATGAGGATCTTGCCCTGCTCAATACTGGGGCGTTTACACATTTTCATCCCCAAACGGGTTCATTTACAGCTATTGACCTCTCTATCTGCTCTCCTGACCTCCGTTTGGACTTTACCTGGGAAGTTGTGGAGGATCTCCATGGAAGTGACCACTTTCCCATCCTTCTCACTGCAGCAGTGTCTAGTCCCTGTTCTTGTTTACCGAGGTGGAGAGTGGATAAGGCAGACTGGTCCCTTTTCTCTTCTTTGATTCCTATTAATGTCTCAGTCGAAGACTTTCCACATATTGATGAGGCTGTTTCATTCTTTACCTCCCTTCTGCATTCTGCTGCCCTTCATGCTGTTCCCAAAACTTCTGGCACGTATCACTACCGACCTGTCCCGTGGTGGAATGAGGAATGCAGCGTTGCTGTACGCGCTAAGAAGTTAGCTTTCTCCCGTTATCGAAGATGCAGGACGGAGCATAATCTTGTCGAGTTCAGAAGGGCGCGGGCTAAGGCTCGTCGAGTATTGAAACAAGCTAAGCGGGATTCATGGATGGCATATGTGTCATCTGTTAACTCAAAGACACCAATATCTCAGGTGTGGAAGAGGGTGCGAAAGATTTCGGGAAAGTTCAATCAAGGCAGGTCCCCTGTGCTGATGTCTAATGGTGAGCCTGTTGGTGATCCTGCAGCTGTGGCCGATATTTTTGCATCTGCCTTTGCGGCAGTCAGTCAAAGAGACGCTACCTCACCAATTTTTGCCAGACGACGGGAGATAGAAGAGGCAAGGGTGTTGGACTTCCGATCAGGGAGTGTGGAGTCCTACAACCTCCCATTCTCTTTTTGCGAACTCCAATCTGCCCTTTCCCTCTGTCATGACACCTCCCCAGGGCCGGATGATATTCCTAACGCGATGCTCCGACACCTGGATAAGGATGCTTTGTCCTTTCTCCTCAGCCTTTTTAATAAAATCTGGAGGGAATCTTCTCTTCCCACCTCTTGGCGTGAGGCTATTGTTCTACCGTTTCAGAAGCCAGGGAAGACGGGCAACAGTCCCTTGGAGTATCGACCAATCGCCTTAACATCCTGCTTGTGCAAACTATTTGAGAAAATGGTCAACACACGCCTAATGTATTTCCTAGAAAGGAATGAATGTCTCTCTCAGTGTCAATTTGGGTTTAGAAAATGTCGCTCAACAACTGATGCACTTGTTCGCCTTGAGACTGCAGCATGTGATGCCTTTGCTAGACGGCAACATCTGGTGTGCATTTTCTTTGATCTTGAGAAAGCATACGACACTACATGGCGGTTTGGTATACTCCAACAACTCCATTCTTATGGTTTACGAGGCCGGCTTCCCCTATTTATATTAAATTTTCTGCGTGACCGTACATTCAGGGTTAGGGTTGGTGGCACCCTGTCTCCTTCATACCATCAGGAGGAAGGGGTGCCTCAAGGAAGTGTCCTCAGTGTGACCCTTTTTGCCGTAGCATTGGACGGTATTGTGTCCTCTATCCCAGAAGGAGTGTCTGCCTCACTGTATGTTGATGATTTGGCTTTATGGTATGCAGCTTCCCGAATGTCCGTGGCTGAACGTCGCATGCAGCTCGCTATAGATAGGGTCTCTCGGTGGGCCACCATGCACGGCTTCCGTTTCTCCCCAACAAAGACGGTTGCCTTACATTTCTGCCGTTTGAGAGGTGTTCACCCTGACCCAGACCTCCGGTTATATAGCCAGAGGGTGCGATGTGTGGATGAGACAAAGTTTCTTGGGCTCATTTTCGACAGGAGACTGACGTGGGTACCTCATATCCGTTCATTACGACTATCATGCTTCCGAGCCTTGTCCCTTCTACGAACCCTATCTCACTTGTCTTGGGGTGCGGACAGGACCAGCCTGCTCCGACTTTACCGCGCCTTAGTGAGGAGCAAATTGGACTATGGGTGTGTGGTATATTCTTCTGCTACCGAGGCCCGGTTGAGACCACTACATTCGGTTCATCATGCTGGGATTCGTCTGTCAACTGGGGCTTTCCGGTCTTCCCCTATAGAAAGTCTGTTAGTTGATGCAAACGAACCACCACTGGATCTCCGCCGACAGTCCCTGGTGGTGCAGTGTTGGCACCGCCTTCACCGTCTTCCGAGATCATTGAGTTGTCAGGCTGCCTCTGAGGTCGCTCTTTTCCCCTTTTATAACACCCAGCCTCGCTATCCACACCCGTTTGGGTACAGAGCGAGGGTTGCCATGGGGGAGTTAGGTGTCCAGTCCTCCCCTGTTTGCCCTATGCGTATCCCCCGAGTGGCTCCCTGGCTTCTGCCAGAAGTGCAACCATGTGATTACTTCCTCGAGAGGAAGGCATCTGTTTCCTCACAGGCAGCTCTGTCTTATTTTTTGGAACATGCTTCTATTCACAGTGACTCAATCCCTGTATGTACGGATGGCTCTAAATCCCGAGCAGGGACAGGCTTTGGTGTAATTTTTCGTGATTTTAGCCGTGGTGGGAGTCTCCCTCCTTTTACATCTGTTTTTACTGCTGAACTTACTGCCATATTAGTTGCGGTTGAAATAATTTTTAGCTTTCCTCCAGCTTCTTTTACCATTTTTAGCGACTCAGCCAGTGCCTTACAAGCCTTGTCTCATGGCTTCCCGTCAGATCCCCTAGTTTTAGCTGTCTTGGAATGGCTTTTCTTATTATTCAGGCGAGGATACTCTGTACAACTGTGTTGGGTCCCTGCACATGTAGGGGTCGTGGGCAATGAGCGAGCTGACTCTCTGGCTAGAGCTGCTGCCTCTCGTCCTTCCTCTCCAAGTTGCCGTGTCCCATCCGAGGATTTGTGTGCGGCCACTGTGGGGGCTGTCCGTTCCTGCTGGCAGAGGAGGTGGGATGCAGCAGGGGCAAACAAACTCCGCAGCATACGTAGGAACCTGGGTGATGGGAGATATGTAGGACTGTCCCGACAGTGGGAAACAGCTTTGACTCGCCTTCGGATTGGCCACACTAGGCTGACTCATGGTTTTTTGATGGAGAGGGCGCCCCCTCCCTAATGTGATGACTGTCTGGTTCCTTTGACTGTGCGGCATCTCCTTGTCGAGTGCCCCAGTCTTGGGGACCTTCGTCGGCGGTACCTTTCTAGATGCCGAGGCATCAACGGTTCGTACCTTCTCTCCTCAGTGCTTGGGGAAGAGGCTTGTGTTATGGGAGGAAGTACTTTCTCCTTTGTGTTGCGTTCTGGCCTTCTCCGCAAGCTATAGAGCTTTACCATATTTTAGCTTGTGTTTTAATGACAATATACTAGTTTTAACCCTTATCTTTTCATTATATTTTTAGTTTTTTAGTCTTGGTCGCTTTTATACTGTTGGTTTGTTTTAAGCATCGTTTTTCTTTGTATTTTATTATGTCTCTTATATATAGCCAGTTTGTTTTAAGCATCGATTTTCTCTTTGCTTTTTATTCTTATTATTATATATATTGATTTTCTTTTATTGTTTGCGTTCGGCGGCATATGACCTCTGCTGTTGCGCCGCCACGTCGCATCCTCATTCATTCATTCATTC
>JAGKTI010017691.1:0-18315 GCA_018397915.1 Birgus latro
CGAAGCACCAACGTGTTCCTCATTGACTCTGCAAACAACTCCAGACCCACGCACCGAGCTTGGTGTGCCGTAGAAAGGTTAGTGTCTACATCATTATACACTTGACTGTTTGACGTTTGCTTATTATTCAATGTTCTTGTTCTGAAATTAAAAGAGAAAAGAAAAAAGGAAGTGTCGGGATCGTAATCACCCTAGTTATGGGGCATTCTAACGCCTCCATCTTAGCAGGGAGGCTGTCGCGTTATCATGCAAATAACGTCTTGTCAGCTGCATTACAGGACTGCGGTCGTATTGGTCTGTGCATGGTGGGATGCCACGAGTCCATATTGCTGCCCATGACTATTGCCAGGGGAAAGCCAGGGGCAAACGTCCTTGGCTGAACTCGTGGGGTCGAGTGGGATAGAATTTATTTGAATTTAATTCTGAGGTGGACTTAAAAGGGGTGAGAGTTTGGTGCCAGACGGGTGCTATGCACCTGCCGTTAAAGAGGTGGGATGCATGCAGACAGTCCAAAAGAGCAGTGACCATTGCAGTAACGATAGATGGAAAGATGCAACAGTGCAGCGACGTGAAGGAGAAGATGAAAAAATTCAGTACAAAGAAGAGAGTTAATGAGTCGAAAAGCTTTTGATTCCACCCTGTTGAGAAGACCTATATGTGGAAAGGCTCCTGCCCACCCTGTACATGAGAACTGTTCTCTACACAGGGGCAAATTAATCCCCGATATAATATCAACTACTGTGCTGGTGTAAATAAGGTATGGAATTAACTTAGCTCTTCTTATCTCTTGAAAGAAGATTTTTCGACGTGGGACGATACGATCTTTCCTTGATGAGTCTGGACAGAATGAAACCCAAAGATTAATGGAGATGATGCTTTACTGAAATGGATTTTGTAGAACATTAAACGATACTCCTGTATGAGATACTGGCGGGTCTAAAGATGTGGGAACTGAATTGTTGATGCCTTAAAACAACAGTGTTAATTTAAACCCAACCAGAGATATGACAAGTCAGAAATTAGGTGTGCCATAGCCTCATCCCGTTCGTGTTGGAGTAATTGCTGTGATTCATCCTGTGAAGAGGATGGAAAGGAAGGGTGGCGTCATCAATGTAAGAGTTGAGGTACGCATGAGAAGGTATTTATAAATAGAAGGAAGAGAGTTGCTGACAGGACAGAACACAGGGACAGCATTACTGATACCTCTAGGATAAGATCAGTGACCATCTACAACAGCAGCTATAAAACGACAGAAATGAAGCTTTAGATGAAGGTACAAATATAAGCACAGTATCCATAAGAGGGCAACATGGAAATTAAACATTTAAGCCAGACTTGGTCCCAAGCTCTTTAAATGTTACAGTATTATGACAAAGTTTTCGACAACGTCCGGAATGGATGATGACCAAGAATATGAATAGAAAGTGAAAAGATCACCAGTGAAGCTTTCCTGGTGGAACTCATATGGTTGATCGGATAGGTTATGGTAGGGATGGTGCATTCTAATAGTAGAAGAAAAAAGAGCTTTAAACATAAGGGATGTTAAAGCAAGTTGGAGCTAATTATAGGACTGGGAACGGTCCCCCTTTTTCGTTTCACACTGAATGAGAGAAAATTTTCAGCCTGAAGATAAAATACAAGTAGGTAGACAAACGCAAAAGAGTTCACCAAGGCAGGGTCTAAACATAAAGCACAGTTCTTCAGAAAAACAGGATGGACCCCATTAGGCCTTGTTTGTATTACTGCCAGTGAGGGCAGAAAGTTCATCGACTGAAGAAATTTTATTGAGATACATGACCAAGTCAGAGGGAGTAAGAGATGGATGAACAGTACTTGTATCGTCCAAGGTGGAATTGGAGGGGAAAGTGTGCGCGAAGAGCTCTGAGTTTTTAGCAGAAGAAAGAGCTACAATGCTATCAGAGCAGATAGAGGAGGGAAGGAGGATGAAGTAAAGTTGTTAGAAGGTTTTTGGTAAGGTGCCAGGAGGAGCGGGAAGAATTTGCGTCCGAGAGTTCAGAACACTTGATACTAATGAAATTATTCTTAGTACAGCGAAGAACAGACTTAACATTATTGCAGGCAGAAATACAAATGAGACAAAATTCTGGGGTGGGTTGGTACTTTTAAGATTTGTAGGTCTCCTTGTTGTGAACAAGAACAACCATGGCCTATTTTTCGTCAGTCAGAGGTTACAGAAAAGTAATGCATGATTCCAAGCCTGAGAGTGTAACCTGTGTTATGCATGAGGCACATTTAGATGGCTCTTGCCCATGTAAGCTATAATCTATCCAGGGAAAATCAGTGACGTACTGCATGAGGGCCTCCGAAAGTACAGCCCCAAAGTGCTAAAGCCGCGACTTCTTTGTAGGTGACATGACCGACTGCACCAATAGGACAGATTAAGAGGAATCCAATGGAGAGAAAAGATTAACTGAGTAAACAGAATTTGCTGTGAGATAAAGGTCAGGTATGTTGGAACTCGAAATAAGGCAGCCAGAATATGGGCTGTGTGCTGTACTAGCTGCTGAAATCACCAAGGATACAAAAAATGTAAACTTGTACACCAGGTAGATCAGTGAGTGGAGAGCAGAGCCAAAAAGTGGTGATGATCATTGAATTCACTTAGAATGTAGAATTCAAAGAGGAGTAGTTGATAGAATATGTTCCATCATAAAAGAAAGATTACAAAAAGAATGTCATAGTTGGTAGAATTAGGGGATAAGTACACTACACAAACATTTAGTCAGAGAATGACAGGATAGTTGAAGTCAGGGTGTTGAGAATTCAGTGGATTTAAGTTCAGCAACAAAAGATGGAATGTGATGGTGTTTCCTGTGTCCAAGAAACTACGTTAAAGGAAGGGCATCCATATGATCAATGAAGGAAGGATATATACGGCAGGTTTTACTGGTTTGGGGACGATACAGTATCAGCGGTGTAGGAGCATTGTTGGCTGAGATATGGGTGGATGGTGTACCAAAGGTTAAGATATAGAATCCGAGGATGATGATTCCGAATGTGACAGTTTAATGGATCTCAGTTGCAGTAATCTCTGAGTGAGAAGATAAAGGATAAACTATGAAATGAATTTGTGTGTGTTGTGTCTGGGGTAAATAATGAGAATATTGTAGTGCTTGATGGCGATATCAGTGGACATGTTGGAAGGTACAGTAATGGCTGTTGCGGAACCCATGAGAGTTGGGATTATGATACCACAGACTCATTAAAAGGAAACCAGGTTCTAGATTATGAAACTGCTTCAACATGAAGGCTTATTAAAGATTATGATTATGAAAACATAAAAGTGATGCAATTGGGGGTTGTCATTGCAGAGGAGTAGGTAGGCGGTAACTGAGAGGACGCGAAATTTGTTAAAGATGACTGTATTAATTTATAACACACCTACATACATGTCAGAAACACACCTATTAACACCATCGCACCAGTCCTGAATGATAAAGCCAAACCTTTATTAATTATGGACGGTGGGTATGAGTGCTGAAGTGTTGACATACGAAAGTGTGTGGTACATAGGCAAAGTGTAGGGCCTTCGGAAACGGTCTGTCACGTCTCTCAGAATCTGACATACTTTAAAAATTGACTATAGAGATAGTGGAATTGCCCTGGGACCTGCGGCTAGCCTCTTGTTAAAAACACTTTGCTGTAAAAAGTAACTAGCCGTGTCAGATAACCGTATATGGGACCACTTTAATGTCTCAATAAGCTTAGATTAAGCACTCGTACTAAGTTGCCGCAAGATGGCACCACCTCAGGTGTCAGCTGATGGCAGATTTGGATTCTCCATTTCAAGTTACCACTTTTATGTCCTCAAAGTCCTCTTTTTAAGAAATCCACCAGAAACACAAGAAGAAGAAAAAGAAGAATAAAAAAAAAAGAAGAACACTGCCCAATCACTGACCTGTCGGCCATCGCCGCAGGTAAAAAGAGTGATAGAATGCATGACAAAGGAGAAATCATCAATAAAAATATAGTCTGCCTATGAATCAGAAAGAGAGGACTAATACAGCGGTAACTCTCCAACAATTCTATGATAAATACATTAAAAAAATCATAAAACTAGTTGTTGTTTTTTTTAATTTGGAGGCGACTGGAGTAGAGGGTTGCAGTAAAACGGTCTATGGGAAAGCTATTTGTCAATTATTGGATTGCCAGGCTGGTGATGGGGGAATTACTCCTGCGAAACTGAGTCGAGAATTAAGCAAAAAATTTAAGGTTAGTCGTGGCATGCATCACAGATCGGTTCTGAATCCATTGTCATTCACCATGTCACTTAAAGCACTGTCAAGAGTGTAAACAAGTGGGTTATCGTGGGAGTTGCTATATGATGATTATTTAGTTTTGGATCTGGAAAGCATCCAAAAGTCCAGAGAAAAGTTCGGAAGACGGAGGGATGTGATCAAGGCAAAACAGTTTAACCAGTGGACCGCAGAAGCAGGTTCAAAAACAGGCTCTGTTGTGCAGGAATATGGCCAGTTTAGCAACCATAGCAAAATGACTACAAATTTACAGCATCGTACTCACCATAGTAACACTGTTACTGTGGTCGCAAATTTCCCATTTGGTGGGAAACCAGTAACTATACGAGCGGGACTCATTCATGTCAAAGCCTTAGTGAGTTCCAGAAGTCCAATAAGCCATAACTTGAGCGTGACGTGCTATTTATTTTCGATCATTTATTTTATTTTTCCGTCACTTCCCTTAGGCACTGTCAGCCTTGCATTTTATTTTATAATAATAATAATAATAATAAAATAATAATAATAATAATAATAATAACGAACTATAACTGTCCTGTGGACAGTCACTAGCTTCCACCTACTGTTTCTTACAGTGGCCTTGACTTCATTGGGGATATATGTTATTTTTACTATCAGCAATGGTCCATACCAGTACATATAACCTGGCCTCTTCAGATACCTTGTGAAGTCTCTGGTTCTCCTGGAATCGTTGCGAGACTGTGAGGTGGAAATAATAATAATACCAGTGAAAACAATAGTCTCCACCTCTGTAACAGGTGGAGAAAAATAATTGTTAATCACTTTTTCGAGACAGGTTTGTGCTTCCTTGGGTGATAACTGCAAGGCAAATGGATCAGGAAGCACATGAATTTCGTGAATACAGTTGCCACAGTTACATTGTTTCTGAGGTCAACCTATGGAATGGGGATGAGATGACACAAAGCCAAACACCAGATGAAAACTGCGTGACGCTACTTGTAGGAAAACAATGTGCTGCGTTGGTAAATGTCCCGATCTTTATGAGGTAGGTCGCATGCATCCAGAGCCTTTTCATATGGGGTAGTCGCACGCCACGGGTTAAAATTAAAATTGGTAAATTAATGGTCATGTTTAGCAGGTGTGAGAGATGTAAGGACGTGGTACATTGTGAGGTTTCATTCGGTGTATAACAAGCACAGACGTACTAGGTACAGGGAGGAGTTTCAGGGACATAATATAGGATTTTGCTGAAGTTTATAAAATTTACCGGAGTGAAGCACGTAGTTTTGAAGAAAAAAAAACAGTAAGAGACAGGAGAATGAGTTCTTAGAGTGGCCGCCACATATATAAAGCAGTTTGTAGCTCCATTCTGCATCATACTTGTAACAGATGGATCCACAAAAGATACAGTAGTGATAACTGTTGACTTCAACACACACACACACACACACACACACACACACACACACACACACATATTAGTATGTGGTGTAAATGTATCCCGGTTGTGGAGGATAGAATGGAAAGAGTCGACTGGGGTGCTATTTGAACTGAATGAGTGAAGGAGCAACGGTACAGGAGGGACATTTGTGTGCGACAGAAGCCGCAGATGGTACATCCAATGCTAGGAAAACAACGGTGGATGAAGGAACTTTAGGGAACTCTTGTCTCTGTTAACCAAGAAAGGGTTCTCCTAATTAGCCAAAGGGATATTCTCGACAACACATATATGAGAATTGTTGTGATAAAAGCAATGAGATTTGGTGTGCAAGAGAAAGATATACATGCAGTTTGAAACGAACAAAACTGTAAGGGCTGATACAGATGAGCATGATCTCATCGAATGACAGCTGCACACATTGGCCTGTAAAAGATACTGTATTTGGCATAAGAGATATCAGAGTGAACAAAATGCAAAAGACAATCAAGAAAGATGCTTGTCATAAGAAATATCAGCGAGGGTAAAATGCAGTATATCATCGTGATTGATATTTGGATGACAAATATCGGACATCACATATGCAATACACCTGTGGGTCGGGTAGGAGCCTCTGTGAATTAGGCTTCGAAGCCACTTAGCCATTTGAAGTCTGAAAGATATTTGACCATCAAAGAATTGTGATGTTTCCTTGCGGATTCCCACACACCGACCTATCAAGAGGTCCGCGAATGTCGGTCTTTGATAAATCGTAAATGGAGGCACCCACCATCCACTCAGTCAATGTAGTGTCCCTTTCTGGTGACTTTACAATGAATGACAAGCCAAGTGGTTTCCAATAACTCAAGAAGCTATTATTATGATGGGTGGCAACCACACAACCAAATGGTTGCCTGATGATCCAGTGGGCTAAAGGGCTTTAACTGGATGTTGTCCGCTTGGACTTTTCATCTGAGGAACTTATTGGCTTTAATTCAAAGATACACAACTAGTAAGTAGCCTAGTCTCGGGACTCGACACTTTTGATGGGGAAAAAGGATTGGATAATAGACAGATATAGGCAGAATATCAGAGAGCTGTTGCCAGTCGGTAGATTAAGATGGTTTCGACATAGTGAGAGGCGGGCCGAGGATAACTAGCTAGGGGGGGTCATAGGTGCGAATTTTGAGAGTCGAGTGTTCAGAGGAACCTGAAGAAGACATGGGTTGGTGTCCAGTCAGGACACTTCGGAGCTAAGAGATTAAGTAGTGAAATAGCTCAAGATCACAACACTTGGAGACCTGGCATTGGGGAAAATGACAGGGCTCTGAACGGAAAGGCACACCGTTAGCCTTGGTTGTATTGGGCATTGGCATTACTCCTTTGCAATTACCAGTAACTTAGTAGGAATATCTTATGGAAATTATAAAAAAGTGTGGTTATTGATGTTGGTATATTTAATATTAAACGAAACCTTTTGAGATAATAAATGTCATTTACTCACAGATATCCCAAGCTGCTTGCTACGAGATTTACACTCGGTTGTTTTTGGGTAATGCTGAGTTGGCTTCAGTACTGAGTAATGATAATGAGTTGTCATTCTGGGAAAGATAAAGTCCGTGCTGGAAAAGATGGTGGCATCTAGTAATGATTCAGTACAGATTCCTAACGGTAGATAATACCTGCTGCTCTGTGTTAGATGGCGTATCCTTGCTGACTGGTCTGGATGTTATGTGGTGTCGACTTATAGGCTTGTGTAAGTTAGCTGTAGATTGACTTACTGACCCCAAAATTCGCCTTGATTCGCTGCTTTTGATTTACTTACCCACAGAGTTGCCTGTCTGGTCTCCTGATGACAGGTATTATGTTCTTGGTTGATTTGTTTCCCGCTGCTGACATTAAATACTGCCTTTCCTTTGACCCAGCTGGGCGCGAGAGAACCCCAGGCTAGACGTGTGGTTTCTGTTCACCACTGATCTGGTGGACGACGCTGACCTGCTGCCCTCAAGCCTTCTACTGGCCTACCACAACCTTAGACTCGGCTCGGTGCCTGTCCAGGATATGGTCAGAGATACGCCACTGGCCAGGCTGTATGCCTCCAATAAGTGGAGATCTGAGCATGGTCAGTGGAAAATGCTTTTATGCTTTACTGAGAGAGAGAGAGAGAGAGAGAGAGAGAGAGAGAGAGAGAGAGAGAGTCAAGGAGATAAGTATTTAATGCGAATACAACAATCTATAACGGGTGAACCATATACCGTAAGTACTGTGCTAGGTTCACTGAAACAGACATGACGAAAACAGACATTGATAATGCCACTTCCTACACAGCGTGGCCGGTGAACCAGCTGAGTAACATGCTACGGGTGGTGTACGTGTATCACTACGGTGGGATATACTCCGACTCAGACATGGTCTGCCTACGACCCTTGTCGCTGCCGCATAGCGCACTGGGCTTTGTGTCAAAGGGATTCGTCAACAATGCCTTCCTGAGTTTTTACAAAGGACATGCCTTTCTTCTGGCCCTAATGAGGGACATGGAGAGGAACTACAAGGTGAGGCAATGGAGTTGTGTAATAAACTTTAGTGGTAATAGGAACATTAATAAGTTTTTAAAGTGAAACGTTCAGTGACGGGCCAAATTCTCCAGGACATAAGGAACACGGAGAAACATCGTCAGATGACATGAAAGTGTTGTGTTCAACTGTCTGGTCGCAGCAAGTTTTTAATCGTAGTCATTTAGTGTGGTAGTTAATGACTGACCACCAATATTTTAGCTCCAATGAGGAACATGGGGGAAAAACATGAGATAAAAGCACTAAACAACATCTTTTAGAGATGAGTTAACCATTAACTCATACATATTTTATTAAGATAGTACTGAGTCAATTAAACTTTTCAGTATTCTGATGTTTGGGTGGTAAATTAATTCAACAACCGCTCTGTTATCTACCTTTATAAATAGTTAGCAAATTGTAATAATGGAAAAATGTCAGATAACTACATTTAACCCCACCAGGCAACAGGGCAAACTTTTCATGCTACCTGGATAGAAATTACCTCTCAGTTCTCGTCCACCTTGCTCCTTCCTCCCATTTTTCCTATAACAATCTATTAACTTAGATATCTCCACATCGCTCTGGAGGTAACATTACTATTGCTTCATCACGTCAGGAGATGAATATAACAGTCACAACATAAAAAGAGTTGTTCCTCATGGCATCTGCCCCCACAAGTACATTTATCTTTATGCTATTAAGGCTAAAACTGAGGCGTCTTCAGTGGCTATTTTTCCACATCGTGCTGGAAAAGTGTGAAGTAGCAAAACAGTCATCTGACAAACCATTAATCAGAAAAAAAAACGGTCAGTAGGCATCAGTTGGAATATTCTTATCTATACAAATGTCAAAATAATGTCATTACATTCTGTGCAGATTGGACTGGGAGGAAGGCAGAATCCCGAAGGATTGGAAGTCAGGTATAATTATTCCCCTGTACAAAGGAAAAGGAGAAAAAGAAGTGTGTGGTAATCACAGGAGGCATTTGCCTTCTGAGTATACTCGTATAGTAGGAAAAGTATATGGTAGGATACTTATTGACAGAGTTAGGGAAATAACAGAGTAATTAGTTGGAGAACAGGTGTAATGCCGTAATTTTAAGAGTAATTTAAGTATAATTTAAGTTAATATAAGTGTAATATAAGTTAATATAAGTAATATAAGTTAGTATAAGTGTAGTATAAGTTAGTGTAAGTATAGTATAAGTGTAGCCTTGAACCCCTGATTATGATTCATCTGCAAAATGCAGGAGGTGATCATCAAATTCCATATTCAGGCTTGTTCCCTGTTAATATTCATAGTATAAGTGATACTTTATTAATAGAGGAACTGTATAGAGCGATTATGTAAGTGAGTGTCGTGGCACTTGGGGCAGTCAGTTCGCACGATAGAAATAGAGACGTAAATTTTAGCAAGAGATTAATAATCGCGAAAATTTATCTTCATACTTTGAATTCGATGTTTGTAAGTCAGAATTGGTGATATCATCTGTTTGTACTATGTAGTAGTGAATGAAAGCTTAGTTAAATCCTAAATGCTGATAATAGAAATTTGCAACCGCGAAATTTGCGTTACACTCGCGTTTAATCATGTACCCAGACTCATGGATGTAATTAGTTCCAAGCGCTCGTTTGTTTGGGCTTCGGTGTAATTGTTAATCCCATACGCTTGTTACAAAATTTTAAACATCGTAAGTCAACCCATCCGTGTGGGTCGAGTGTGAACACATTTTTCGTAATCCTTGTTAATAGGTGTAAAATGAAATGCTGCAGAGAGATCATTCGAAGTCGTAGTCAATTCCAATGTTAGAACAAACGAGGTTATTTAATACTGCGTGTGGACTATGGGAGCGCCACTTTCCCACTGCCCTCGTATTTTGCAGGTGAGTGTTGGCACGCTTAGTATCCTCCCCCTCTTCCCTTTGCTCCTATAATGTAAATCCTCTCATACATATTAATAGATTGACTTGTCAATGTTTTCCCCCTAATTCCTTTCGTATCATGTCACTTTCCCACTGCCCTCGTATTTTGCAGATTGTCGCTGTTCCTTCATTTCACCTGTCCACTTTAATGGTGAAACCGACCGGTTCACTTCGTCTGATGCCCGCTACACTAAAAATTCCCCTTCCCCCCTTTTCTGATTCATTTACCAGAATGCGCATTAGCTAGTTCACTGAAATTACTTTAACATGATATATATATTTGTGAATATTGGAAACGAATAATAAGCCTGCGTGTATCTAGTCCTAGGAAGTTATTGTAAATTTTATTTCGTATTTCAAGTGTCGATTCGTTTACATAGTTCCTCTATTGATACTGTATTAGTTGAGTGTGATCACCGAGGTGAAATTATGGGAAAAAACTCGGTCCCAAGGGTATACCCTATAGTGGTATTATCCCTCTCGAGGCCATGGGATTGCTGGGTACATGTTGAAGGTATCATCATGAATTTATTGATTTAATATGTGAGATTGCTAGATACGCTAGAGACAGTATTATTTTGAATATTAGGTTAAGAGGTGAAGATTATATATATATATCAGTGTATGTATCAGTGCATTCTTGGAAGGAACAGTATGCAGGCCTGTTGCCTTTGGTTCCTTCTTCCTTCCATTAAAAAAAAAAAAAAAAAAATTGGGCATATATCCAACTGTGAAGAACACTGTACATATTAGTGTGATAAAAGCCCGAGACTTTAATCAGCTGTGGTGATTACACATTTGAAATTATGATCCTTGTTAAATTTAGTCTGCCCTGTGGTAATTTCAGTGCGAAAGGGAATTTATCCTTCAGTTTCTACTAATTCTTAGTCGGTAAAGTAACCTATGTTTAATTTGATCTAATATCTTGTTTCTTATGTTTGTATGTTTAGAATTAGTAAATATTAAGTTAAGTTTAAGTTGAGCTTGAGACTTATTATCCCCTGGGGAGTTTTCATCGTGAGATTGGGTGGCCTGCAAGGTGTACTTCTATCGTACTACTCACGTACTCTAAACATCACACACTACCCTAGTTACTTATTCGCAAGGCCCCAGAAGTCTTCATCTTCCTTTCTTGGTGGAATGATTTTCCCAGCATATGCTGAGTGGTGGCAGCCTACTCTTTGAAACTCTGATTCCTACGGTGTCATTAAAAAAAATAAAAAAAACCTGCATTACACAGGTGACTGGAGCAGTGGGACTTGTTAGACTGGCTGAATTTTCCGTCATTTCATAAGAGGTAAAAATTTGACCTCTACACTTGTGGATAAAGCGGTGGGATGAGATAGACTTCCTCAGTAATAGTACACTAGAGGGCCACTTAGTCTTATGATTCGTAAACTCCTATAGGATAAGCAAAGTTCTTCATCAAAAACCCGCCGAGTCCCATCGACGTTCGGTGTACGTCGCAACTTTTTTCCGCGGACAGACCCAACGACGTACAGCGTACATCACGCAATTGCAAGGCCCATTGTGTGCACATTTTTCAACATTAGCTGGTGATTTTTGGTAGGCATATGTGGTAGACCTTCCTCTACCTGCTGTCAAGCGAGGATAATGCCTGGCCCCTCCTAACCCCCCTCCCCCCTCTCCCCCCCACACTGGCAATTCACCTGTTAGCAGTAAGCTGGCCAGTAAAGGTACGTTGCCCCACGGTCTCTCTAATGACGAAATTCACGGTGAAAGTGATTCCTGAGGTGGAGGACAAAGAAACAAAGAAGCTAGAGGTAGAAACAAACAGAAGTGATGAGGTGGTAATGTCGTAAAGGAAGGTGCCATATACTGGGGTTTTTGGGTAAGTGAACAATGCTTATAAACGCCTATATTATTGTGTGAAAACCATTATAGACTTTTACTGCACATAAATTCGTACCAAATAAATGAAATAAATACGTAATTTAAAGTGGCTTGAATTAGCCAACCCTTCCATAGTTCGTTTTCTTAGCCAGGTACCCTGAAAAAGAAGGAAAACATAAGGTTGAGTGACACCTGTATCAACATTTTTTTACCTCAGGATCGCGGTTTCACTATGAATTTTCGATGTTTCCCACCAAAAGCGGAGGTTTCAGCCAAAAAACAAAAGTCGAAAATCGGTCGGGATGTGGGGGTAGGCTGGATAAAAAAACGGTCGGGACTCGGCGGGTTAATGGGATTGAATATTGATCGGTGTATTCTCATAGTTACTAGTAGACAAGCAGAAATACTTTGTAATTGAAAATAATTGTCATTCATAAGCAAGCATATAAATTATACTGAACTTCCTTTTCCCTATCTCATCGGGATCAAGCAGTATGTTTAAAGTGTCCTTAGTAGGTCACAGTCAGATTCCTCAGTCACTGAATATTACTCCGGACTTGGAGCTGAGAATATATCAGGCCCCTGCTGCCAAGGCAAGAACATTTTTCTCCGATGACTGGATGAACGGAGTATTAGAATGTAAACATGATTTATGCATACTCTGGATAGGAAGCAATATCAATTGGCATACGACTCAGGCCAGGTAGCCCATGATATTAAACAGATTGCAGGAGCCATAGAGAGTTGTTGTGAGGCAGTAGTCTGTATCTGTCTAGTGGAACCCTGGACTTACCAGGGAGACACCCCAATCTTTAATGAGGGTTATCGGACATTTCAGAATGCCATCAATCAAAAAATAAAACATACAACAAATAACAAGGTGGTCCACTTCAATACAGCATAGTACGCGAGAACACTGGCAGATGGAGTTCACTGGTCAGATGAGGCAAAAAGTAGAGTAAAAGATAAACTGTTAGCAGTGATAAGGGGACATTTGGTTTAGTGGGTTGTGAAGCCTGTAGAAGTAAAAGTTATTCTCTTTTCTAACACCATGAGTTGGCGAGATGTAGAAATCCAGTTTAAGGAGAAGGAACTCTCTCCTAGACTGACCCAGTTAGCAAATGAACTCGACCAACTTGAATCACAGCAGTTCCCCACGAAATCAGCCTATCCTCCATCTCCCGACCGACCTCTAACAATGAAATGAAAAGGGAACCTCACAAAGCCTCGTGATATTCCAACTCTGGAACTAGGCCAACTACAAGGTATCAATGCGGCAGCTTACCTGGAAATGTTTTTTGAAGCTGTAGAACAGTGTGACCAGGATGATGTAATGCGCATACAGATAGCGAAGAGTCGAGTAATCTCGGAACTTGCCATTTTCATTCATAACAACCAGACTAGAAATCGAGTAACCTCATGGTCAGCATTCAAGGCATTCCTTCGAGCAGAGTTTGCTATTGAAGTTAGTATTGACCGGGCATGGCAGGAATTGGATTCAGCAAGTTATGATTGGGTAGAATCACCTCAGGCCTTTACGCACCGTTTCATCTGTCAACATGCAGCCATAGAATAAATTCCCTAGTGAGAAATTCCCTAACCGGGACAGAACTGTCAAACGGAAACTGTGGTATGGTTTACCTCTTCCATCACGGGTAAAACTCGAGGGTCTCCTAGATGATGAATATCCATTGAGAAAATTTATTGATAGAATTGAACATGAACGCCAACTATTGGAAGTGAGTCAGTCCTTTCGCATCAATGTGGTGCATTCCGAGAGAAGTGTGAAGGAAAGGGAGGTAGAAAAACAGCTATTGCCATCCACCTCGTTGAGCCAGAGTGATTACTTGAGTCCAAATGGACCGAGAGACGAAACAAAAGAATTAATGTGCCGGATCCATGAGCTCAAATCTAACCTAGCACAAGTGAATAAGGGATGGCCTAGTACCCCCAAAACATATCGTGATAAATACTGTGCTCACTGTCTCACATCATCACATAACCTCCGAGATTGTTGGCGGAAACCCCCTCCTGGGCATTGTTTTGATTGTCGCAGACCCGGATGTCGGCATGGAGAACGCTGGTGCCCTGGACGTAGTCACAACACCCCAGCTCAAAATGTCTCTCCAAAAGCATCTAATAAACCATCTCAACAGTTATGACTAGCTGGCGGCCAAACATCCCCCACCATCAGTGTAATAATAAATGGGAAAATAATAGAAGCTATCGTGGACACCGGGAGTAGCTACACTTTAATTAAGGAGTCCGCAATCAAACGGATTGGGGGAGAAATAAACACACGTCGAAACCCGCCGCACTTACAGGGAGTCACAGGCGCACCTCTGAGAGTATTAGGAATGCCGTGAACCGAAATAGCGGTAGGTGACGAGAAGACGCCTAAATAATGGTTCCTGGTAGTGCCAAAATTCTTATATCAGTACTGACATACTCCTGGGATGTGACGTGTTGGGCCAAGCTCCGCTCATGTGGGATGGAGCAAAGAGAGTTATGATCTGGGGAGGCGAACCTTATGTGGTGAATCATATCCGTTGTCAGAAGAACAAGGTGGGGAGAGTGAGATGATTCAGTAGAACTTTCCAACCCAACCCAACTCTTCTCGCAGATTAACCTTCTTACTACAGTGAAGGTAGACCCCTATCAGTCTAAATTCATGCCCGTACCTGTAAGGGAAGACCCAACTACTAATCTCATCATCTACCCTCAACTCAGGGTTAGTCATAATAGTCATCCTTATTTGGTCCAAGTCAGTGCAGCAAATATCATCTACTTCCCACTCATTAATACAACCAAAAAGGTAAAAGTATTTCGTAAGGGGATCATATGAGAGAGTGGCCAATCCAATCCCTGACAAAATTAATGTTACTAAGATTCACAACGATCTTCTCCCAGAGAATGATCACGTCAAACAAAACAGAACACGCGCTCAGGTACTGAAAGCTCTGGTCGGCGAACAGAACTGGCAACAGCTCACTAATGACCAGAGAGAAGATTTAACCAAGTTGATCCTTGAGTATGACCCTCTCTTTATTCTCAATAAAGGTGAGTTAGGCCTTATCAGTGGTCCTCCAACTCATATTAAAGTCGCAGACCCTCAACCCAGTCGTGGGCCTGTATATCGCTATCCTGTACAAGCGAAGCAGATTATCACAGAGATGTTAAAGGACATGGAGGACAGAGAAATTATCGAAAGGTCCACAGCAGCCTGGTTGTCGCCTATTATCCTAGTAAACAAACCTGATGGTAGTAAACGAATGTGCTTCGATTATCGCCACGTGAATCAACACCTCGCGGCGGATTTCTACCCACTCCCACGGTTAGACGAGTTAGTAGAACAAGCAGCCGGACATCAGTATTATGTCACGCTGGACATGCGAGAGGCGTATTTCCAAATTTTGTTAGATGAAGAGAGTCGTGATCTCACTACCTTCAGTGATGGAGTAGCACTCTACCGATTTAGACGCTTTCATTTCGGTCTCAACTGTTCCCCCACAATTTTCTCGTGTCAAATGGTCACATTATTAGCGCCTCTGTTACAGAAGGGTTTGGTCAAGAATTTTTTAGATGATTTAATCTTATGGGCCCCCAGTTTCCCTACTCTATTGGAGAGATTGAAACAACTTTTCGTGCTGCTTGCTGTCAGCGGGGTGGAATTAAACCTCAGTAAATGCGAATTTGAATGTAAGGAAGTGACCTTCCTGGGTCACCAGATTTCGTCCGAGGGAAGTAAGCCGGATCCGAAAAATGTTGAGGCGATTACGAAGATGAAGCCACCCACCACTGTGAAGGAAGTGAGGCGTTTGCTCGGAATGTGTGGGTTTTATAGGAAACATGTACCATCGTTTGCACGGATTGCTACACCCCTTACCAATTTGACTAAATCGCGAATGACATTTCACTGGACGGACGAATGTCGGAGGTCTTTTGAACATCTTAAGTCTTGCCTTACAAACGCCCCCGTTTTGGTTAGAGCTCAGGTAGAGCAGCCGTTCGTTCTTACCACGGATGCCAGTAACGCTCATGTTGGAGGAGTTCTTAGTCAAATCCAAGCCGACGATACCAACAAGCCAATCGGGTACTTCTCTAAAAAAATTGACCCCTTGCGAGTCTCGATATTCAATAACAGACAAGACAAGGAGGCTCTAGCAATAGTCCTCGTGTGCCGGAACTTTCATCATTACTTATGGGGGAGCCGTTTTACTGTGGTCACTGATCACCAACCTCTAACAAGGATATTCAAACGTATGACTAAATCACCTTGGATGAACCGATGGATTCTGGAAATGAGGGAATATAACTATGACGTTCAATACCTCAAAGGCAAGAATAATGTTTCGCAGACCAGTTGTCGTGCCCAGTTCGAGTGGTAGTCCGATCGCCTGAAGCTACATGGCTCGGGTTAGACCGAGAACAAATGAGAAAAGAACTAGTATGGGGAGAACTAGGGCAGTATCTGGAAGGTGGTAGAATCCCTGTTAAAAGATTACCAAAGACTACTTTAGATCAATTTTCCTTGGTATATGAGATATTACATTTTGTGCACGAGAAGGCGGATGGTAGTCTTCATTATAGTCTCATAGTTCCTGGTACCTTAGTTGTTCAGGCTCTACAACACGCTCATTGGAGAGGATTGGAACAGATCTCACCTACATGGTTGCTGGAGTCCAGGGTTATCGCTATGTACTTACAGTAGTGGACCAATATAGTCGATTCATTAGGTTCTTCCCCCTTACAACAAAACAGACCACACACATCACAGACAAACTTGGGCAGTATGTTGTAGACTATGGCACACCCCGCGGAATTGTCCTGGACAGCGGAGGCGTGTTCACCAGCAGAGACTTTCAACGGTTCTGCCAGCAACACCAAATCACCCTGTACTACACAACCCTTTATCATCTCCAAGGGAATGGAATAACCGAGAGGATGCATAGGACCCTGAAGTCAATCCTCTCCGCCTTATGTCAGGGCCACCCTCTTCGCTGGCCCCAATTGCTCCAGTCCTGTCAGATCGCCATGAACCAGGCGGTCCATAAGTCTACAGGGCAGCAGCCCTATTTTGCTTTTTTTTTTTCTCACCATCCACCCAGACTGGTCGGTGCGCCACTACTCTCAGTCGATGGCGAGGAAGATGAGATGACGGTTGCCCATGCTTTCATCCGGGAAACGCACCGGAGGATGTCGAGACGGTATAGAGACTTGGCTAACCGAAGGCGAAAGAAGCAATAGTTGGAGTTGGAATCCTTGTGTGGATTAAGAAAGAAACAGTTGTACCTGGTACATGCCTAAAGCTTAATGTAAAATGGGATTGTCCGTATCATGTAGTGGCAGTGTTAATGGACGGAAGTGTGTTCGTGGCAGAAAATGTATTCAAGGGGAGAAGGATACAAAAGAGCCGCAGGTCAAGAACCCTATTATGGAGGGGAAGAGTGGCTCTTGGAACCCCTGAAAGAAGCTTTTGAACCTGACTCAGTGGATACACAATTACCTCCCCGTGAAAGACGTCCTCCCCGGAGACTGATTGAAGAGTGTTGAAAGTGTTGTGAAGCGGGTTATTACAGTATCAAGTTAAGTGTTGGATAGAGAAATGTGTGCGGGCTGGACTGTCTGACTATTGGCTGTGATAGTTCAAGATTTCAAAGAGTTTAATCTCGTGTCTAGAGTTCATTGGAGTTCGTGTCATGGGCAGAGGCCAGTTCAGTGGGAATATTATGTTGCTTTAATTCGAGGGAAAACTGCAGAACTCCTTCAACTTACAGTCAGCACGGTCTAGGGTATGACAGTGACTTCAGGACCTGACAGGCGCTCATCAGTTACTAGGTGGAGAGCTGGAAACATAAGAATGAATGAATGGAGCGTGAATGCGACAGTAGGTTGTATGCATGGGAAGCGCCCCTTGGACGATCTTAGCAGCGAGAGTACGGGTCAGTCCAGGTGAGACGACCATGTTATCACCCAGGCCTAGGGTTGGCTGGGATACATCTTTCCACAGGTTTTTGAGGGATCATTGGTGATAGAGAAGCGACCCCCTGGGGTACACAATTTTGCTTGTGGACCGACAGGTGATACTCATGGGAGGAAGAGTTAGTGGAATCACTATCTCATTCTGGAGTTCATAGAGAGTTTGACAGTCAACTTTGTTAAGTCCGTCCCGTCCGCACACACGACTCTAAGAAATGTGGAGAAATGAACTGATTGTTGACTTCCGATGTTAATTTTTTTTTTCCGGAGGACACGTGTAATGCCGTAATTTTAAGGGTAATTTAAATATAATTTAAGTTAGTATAAGTGTAATACAAGTTAATATAAGCG
>JAGKTI010017692.1:0-18315 GCA_018397915.1 Birgus latro
GTCTATTCTCTTGTAGTAAATGACTCGATAGTCATTCTTAGCACACAGCTAAATATTGTATACTCGAATTATACAATATCACATCCTCGTGAATTATACACATTATCTTTTGAATATTACATTATCTTTTTGAATTACGTAAATTTCCCCTGACAGTGTACCAGACTGTTTACAGGGTAAGATTTCGTACCCATGTATGGGATCGAGGCGAATCCCTACATCAGCTTGCTCATGTATGGCACACAAGGTGTATCCTGGAGCAGCACCTAACCTGTTGGCTATTCTTCTTAAGGACCAGTTCGTCAGTGCTCTTGATAGTGCGGAGTTCAAAGTGCAAGTGAAGTAGGCACAACCAAGAAGCATCAAATATGTTTCCTTTTCAGGCAGGTCGTAGTGCGGGACTCAAGGCAGAATAATTGGATGGAAGTTGCTGGTACTGTGAAATGCCAGGACATAGGAAAAAGGACTGCTACAAGGAAGAGGGAACAGCAGAAGGCCGGAGGAGGTTGTTAGTTCTGTGAGAAGCCAGAACACAAGAAGGTGGATTGTTACAAATGGAAAAAGGAACATGAACGGAGCAATGCAAGGAAATCCACGATTGCAACAAACGGGTGTTGGACATGTAATGAGGTGGGACACTTTACCTATAATTGTCCAAATGAGAAGGATGGCAAGAAGAAGGCTGCAGAAGACGAGAAGGATGAGGGTAAATTAGTAAAAACTGGTGAGAAGAGGCAACAACCAGCCAGTTTTTCCGAAGAGCCCCGCCACTGACGAAATGCAAGAGAATTGTAGTTGACAGTGTGTTAGTAGACGGAAGAATAGACGGCAAGAGGTGTTCCCTGGTGATTGATTCAGCTTCAGAGCAGACATTTGTGAGGCCTGATTTATTACATCATCAGTCTGCCTGAGTCATCAGAACAACTGTGGCATAACTGGGCACCACGCAGAACTAAGGGGACCCCTGAATATACGGACTGAAATGGCAGAGCATGAGGCTGCGCTTCAAGTCTACGTGGCCAACATGCAGGATCCTTTCCTTCTTGGTCTGGGTTATCTGATGTCCATGGGATGTGAGCTGGACTTTTACTCAGTGAGACTCAAGGTCTCAAGAAAGTCGGTTCCCATCATGGCAGTGAGATGCACCAGTTCTGGTGGTGAAGTGAGGGTGCTGCACACTACAGTGATACCCCCAAAATCAGAACTGCTCCAGTGAATGGCTCTTTTGACAGCTGTCTGGGGGATGTATGGTGCAAGAAGGCCAGAGTGATGGTGGGGAGGACCTTGATGGAAACAGGTACAGGTGAGGTGCCAGTAGTGGTGGCCAATTTCTCCAGTGAGCCACAGAAGATTAACAAGGGAGAAATTGTGGGACTGTGCCAGGCGGTGGACCCTAAGTGGTATCAGAGGGAGACCTGTAAAAGTAGTGTAGTAAAAAAAGATGAGTATCTGCCAGACCACTTGTAAGACATGTTTACAAGGAATTGCCAATGACTGGATGACTAACAAGTATGGCAGTTAAGGCAACTGCTAATGAAGTTTGCTGCTGTCTTTTCCACCGGAGACCTACACATAGGGTGCACTGATCTGATGGAGCATTGTATAGACACTGGGGATCACCACCCAATTAAACAACAAGCGCAGACGATGGCTCCAGCCCTACTGCAAGAAATGAAGGTGATGGAGAATCTCCAAAGTCAAGGAGTGCTAGAAAAGATCAGCAGTCCTTGGGCATCAGCAGTGCTTCTGGAAAGGAAGAAGGATGGTTCAGGAAGGTGCTGTGTGGATTATCGAGCCCTGAATGAAGTGACGGTGGAGGATGCGTACCCCTTGCAAAGAACTGATGACACTCTGGATGCTTTGTCAGGTGCCAAGTGGTTCTCCACTCTAGATATAAAAGCAGGATACCACCAGGTCAAGGTTGCAGAGGACAAGGAGAAGACAGCCTTTTCTTACGGGCGGGATTTATGGCAGTTTAAAGTGATGCCATTTGGCCTATGCAATGCCCCAGCTACTCAAGTGTCTCATGGATCGTGTACTGGAAGGTCTGCACTAGCAGACAACTCTCATCTGTGTGGACGATGTTTGGACGGAAGGTGTCATAGGTGCTCAACAGAATCCGAGCAGTGCACCTCAAGCTGAACCTCAAGAAGTGCTCCTTGTTCCAGAAGGAAGTGAAGTACCTGGGACACACTGTAGGTGAGCGTGGCGTCCGTAAGAGAAGGTTGCAGCTGTGAAAAACTGGCCAGATCCAGCTACGGAGATTCCTGAGTTTGTATACCTATCGGCATTCTGTCAAGGACCTTACAACGATAGCTGTGCCTCTACTCATGTTGCTGGGGAAGAGGCAGAAGTTTACGTGGACTGCTGTGACTCAGAATGCCTTCAGTGAACTGAAGCCTGAGTTGGCAAGCTCTCCAGTATTTCCGTACCGAGACCAGAGTCAACCATTCACCCTGGACTGTGATGTCAGTGCCCATGTTATTGGTGGAGTCCAGTTGCTGAAGAAGAATGAAAAAGAACATGTGGTGGCATATTACAGCAAGAAGCTCAGCCCACCGGACCAGAACTAATGTGTGAGCCGCAAGGAGCTCTTGGCAGTGATGAAGAACCTTGATTTCTTCCATCCCTACATGCATGGCTCCTACTTCATCATCAGGACGGACCATGCAGCACTCAAGTGGCTGAAGATGTTAAAGAATCCGGAAGGACAACTGGCACACTGGCTCAGGAAGCTGGGTCAGCACAACTGTGGGGTGCAGCACTGTCATGGGTGGGTACATATCAATGCTAACAGCCTGCGTCTCGGCCTTGTGACCCACAGTGCTGGCAGTGTAGTAAAAAGAATGATCATAGTAAGAAATGCAGCTGTACTGTGGTGACAGGGTCAGAGTCAGCTGAAGAAGACCTGAAGAAGATGCAGATGGATGATGCAGACTTACAACCACTGCTAGATTGGTTGCAGCAGAGTACAGTGCAACCATCTTGGGAAGAGGTTTCCAGGTTCATTCCTGTGACTAAGATCTACTGGAACCAATGGAACCTTCTTCGTTTGAATAACGGACTACTGGAGCATCAGTAGGAGACACCCGATGGCCTCAGCAAGTATTGGCAACTGGTGGTTCCGAAGAAAGTGAGGTCTGAGCTCTTGGATGAGTCCCATTACCAGATCATGAGTGCATGGGCACCTGGGAGTGAAGAAAACTCTAAGCTGGCTGCGACAGAGGCTCTACTGGACTTGTATGCATCAGGATGTTGAAGAGTGGTGTCAAGCCTGTGATGTATGTTGTGCCGAGAGGGGACCTAAGAGATGTGGTTGTGCCTCTCTCCAGCTGTACCAAACGGGTGCACCGATGGAAAGAGTAGAGTCGCGGTGGACATTTTTGGACCTCTGCCACGCACTGAAAGAGGAAACTGGTATATATGAGTCACCATGGACTACTTCACAAAGTGGCCAGAAGCCTATGCCATTCCCGATCAAGAGGCTGTGACTGTTGCTCAGGTGTTGGTTGACCAGCTTTTTTTGTCATTTTGGGATGCCATAGGATCAAAATCCAGACCAGGGCAGAAACGTCAAGTCTGCAGTGTTTCGTGAGTGCTGCAAGTTACTGGGGATCAAGAAGACAAGACAACCCCATTGAGGCTGCAGTCAGATGGGATGGTGGAGAAATTCAACTGGCCCCTAGGACAAGAACTGGCCAAGTACTGTGTAGTGGGACAGATGGAATGGGACCAGAAATTTCCTGTTGCTGATGATATACTGGTCTGCATCCCATGAGTCTACTGGCTACACCCCTGCAAAACTGATGCTGGGCCGCGAATTACGTTTACCGTTGACTTGTTAATGGGCAGACCACCTGGTAAAGAGCTGCTTACAAACAACTCCAGATAAGCAAAGCATCTTCAGGAATGACTGGCTGAGGTACATCATCATGTGCGAGAAGCTCTGAAGTTTTTAGGCGAAGTAATGAATTGCAAGTATAATACCAAGGCATGTGAGATGAGCTTCAGGGATGGTGACCAAGTTTGGTTATACAATCCTCAGCTGAGGAAGGGACAGTCTTCGAAGCTGCAGAGCCCGTGGGATGGGCCTTACGCTGTTTTGGACCACCTATTAGATGTAACGTATCAGATTTGGGGAGGCAGGAAGTCTCGGCCAAAGGTGGTTCACATGAATCGTCTGTGGCAGTACCATGGGCCAGGACAGTACAGCTGGGACGTCTCTGAGGGATCGTGCTCTTCTGCAGCCGAGGATGTTGAGGAGGACCAAGGAGCTGAAGTACAAAAAAATGGCGACAGTTTCCTATGAGAAGAAGAGCATCAGGAAGAGGACCAAGACATTCCAGGAGGAGTGGACTGTGAGGAGGAGCAGGGACGTCATCGGAAGTGGCATAGGAGAAGACCTGATAAGATGAAGGATTATTTTGAGTATAATTAAATGTTCAGTTTGGATTAAGGATTATGTTTGTATACATTGTGCAGTTTTGTCGGGATGAATGTTGAGAAGCGGGATTTGCTAGTTAGGCAGTACTGGGAGGTTCTCAGTATTTCACTAATATGGTTACATGTCAGATTTGCCAGTTAGCCTGCTATTTTTGAGTGGAGGTATTTTGTAAAGTTATGCATTAAATTTTATGCTCTTTTTCTCTATAATATTTAATTTATGTGATTGTTAAATTGTGTAATTTTATCTCAGTCTGTATGTTAAATAATTTAGAGTACAGTGTAAGAAAACTCTGTCATGTGTTGAGTGTCTCCGATTTGGTAACTGATGTTCCTAGTGCCAGTATCAGCACGTCCTAGAATGCTGGAGACGCAAGGAAGGCTATATAAGAAGGTAGAAGTGCCTACGGGAGTCGGAGAACCCAACGAACCACAATGTAAGACACATCTGCTATTGTCTGTGACCCGTTGAGGTGGGCACCACGCAGACCACAGTCTCCAGCAGCCCAGACGAAGATCAAGGGGACCATGGTTTGGTTTAATGTGGGGGAGGGGGGGGTACGGTTTCATCAAGTGGCAGGATACTGGCGTTGATGTTTTCATGCAACGCCAGGCTGTCATTAAACCAAACCCACAGCACCTCCAACGCTCCCTTGGGGATGGCGAGATGGTGGAGTTTAGTCTCTTTGGAACTCCTAAGGATCTTGAGGCTTGGGATACCACTGGGCCGGGGGCCGTGGCCGTGCAGGGTTCTGCTCATGCACGGCAACATCTCGCGGCCTGGGGGTGCCAGGCCAGGGGTCCTGGGAGTCCTAGGGAGATATGCACCATCATGGAAATTGGCAATGTGAAGGCGAGGGCTTTTTGTGGGGGTAATAAGGGGGCTTTGCATGTTCTCCTCCCCGAAATCATTGAAGGGAACGGGCTGCCCCACCTTGTCATCCCCGGGTGCTTTGCCCACGATGTTCATTCTGTTCCTCGCCACCAGAAGTGCCAGGCCCGACAGCCGCGACCAGCTGCCCCTTGCACAACACTGCGGAAGAGGCTAAGGCTGGATGCTTCCCTCAACCGGAAGATTGCCAAACAGATCACCGACCTGGCTCTGGAGAGGCTGTTGTTGATATCCACCAACCGTCGTCAGTGACTGGGAAAGGGTGGGACTCTTCTGCCTCCATCTTGATGGCCGAGGACGTGTCAACCAGCTCTTCAGCCAGGGAGGAGGTCGGTGAGCCCTCCCCTCCTCAGGTGGAGGAGGGCAGCCCATCTCGCCCTCTTATTGTGGACCATAATGATTGGATAGACATGTCCTCTTACTGTCACCTCCTGAAACTTGACGCTCACACCCGATTGTATCGACTTGGAGCCATGTCCTACTCCAACCTCTAAAATCTGGTCAGGGCGGCAGATCTGGGTGAGGGAATTCCACCTAGTCTGATCGTCAGGGGGGAGGAGGTATGTCTATCTGATCTGAGAGCATTTTATTTCAGGCTCCCACCCCGTTCGGCCCCCTAGATTGGCAGTTATGTGCATTGCTGGTGCTTTGTTGGAGCATTAAAGTTAAAAATCTTGTTTGGTGTAATGCCTCTCAAAAGTGGGCAATGGCCATAAAGTCTTGAAAAAAAAAAAAGGAGAGTCAGTTTTTGTTCCACTTAAGTCTGAGTTTACTTCAGTATCAGTGCAGAGTGTATAGCACTGGTATTGTGCAATCAGTGAAGTTGGCAAGCATTAAGTGTAATTATTTGGATAATAAAGACAACAAACTTAAGCCAGTGTTTATTTACAACACTTGTGGCAGATCTGTGTTGCTGTACAATCAAAGGCTGCCTCTAGGAAGAACAACTCACTGGACTATGTCCTTCCTATACTAAACTACTGCTGTTGGAGCCTGTGGCAGTGTGGGACGGGGACGTAAAAATATATGTGTACACTTATTTGCATTGATTAATTTGAAAACAGGACCTTACAAAGTTAATCAGATGGAATAGATACGTATGAAACTTTGATTTTTCTGGACAAATCAAAACGTCCAGGTAAAGATTTTCCCTCTCCCCCATGCTCAGGCAAATTAAAGTAAATTATATTATTACTGTGACAGTAACAGGAAGATTCGAGTAGGAGTAATAATTTGGAAAGGAAGAATCAAAATCCCAAATTTTGAGTGGTTAAGGTATACAGTTATAGATGAAAAGGCATCTTTTCATAATTATGATGATAAAAAAATGACTGTTTTTGGCCCATAGATGCTTTCTGCATGGGTTAAATATTTCTCCTGGCCAAATAAGTTTAAGTGATTGATATAACCGTTACCAGATGAAAGGAATTATAACATGGGAAAAGAATACAGTAATAGGATTCATTACGAGTAATATACAAAAAATACAACCAAATTGTTACAGATGAGATAATTGCATATTGGTTTCATTTCCATTTAAGGACCGACCAAAATTTAAATGTGAATGAAATGCAGACTACCGAAGTGCGCCATGAACCTTACCTGGCCGAGACACCCACCCCAGGAGGAGACAACCAAGGGGCAGAAATAATCAGTGTGGACTCGGTCCAAGATGGGCGCACCTGTACCTTTCCCACATGCCCCTCTTGCACTCAGGTAACTCGCCACCGAGTTATCAGACACGGCAGACTACATCTCCGCCGGACCAGCCCTCACCAGGATCGAAGTGGGGCTACTCAGATAGTACCAGTCAGCACCCAGGAGACAGCCACTAGCCGCTCTTTCGCTGCTACCCCACCATCACACCGGGTGACAGCCACAATCCACATACAGGGGAAGATGGCCACAAGCCGCTTCTGCTACAACCCTAAAAGAGAAGGGGAGCAGGTGATGGCCACAAGCTGCACCTTGGAGACGGCCACAAGCCGCTCCCACTCAAACCCCGAAAAAGAAAAGGAACAGGAGACGGGCACAAGCTGCACCCCCAGAGCAGCGACGGCCATAAGCCGTGCCTCCGTCAGGAGGGGCCCTACACTGGTGACGGCCACAAGACGCACATGCAGGAGGGCAATGGCCACAAGCTGCACACCTGCAGGCCCTCCGGGAAGAAGGACACCACTGACGGCCACAAACCGCACTTTTTTTTTTTTTTTATGCAAGGAAGAAGGAACTAAAGGCCATGGGCCCGCATACTGTTCCTTCCAAGAAAAGGCAAAAATAATACAAAAGAGAGCCAAAATCAAGATCCATTCACTTCGAGATGCCTGGACACACTGCGTTTGAAAGACGGGAGATCATAGGAAGTAGGGAATACAGACAGAGGAAGACAGTTCCAGAGTTGACCAGTTGCATAAATGAAGGACTGGGAGTAACGGTTAACTCTTGCATTAGAGAGTTGGACAGAAGAGGGATGAGAGTTTGTTCCTAGACGGGTACTACATGCCTGTTGTAGAGATGGAGGGATGCAAGCAGACAGTTCAGAGGAACAGTGACCATTGAAGTAGCAATAGAAGACAGATAAAGATGCAACAGTGCAGCAAAGAGACAAAGGTTGAAGGGAATCAGTAAGAGGAGGTGAGTTAATGAGACAAAAAGCCTTTGACTCCACTCTATTGAGAAAAGCTGCATGTGGGGAGCCTCCCCACACATGAGAGTTGTACTCCACACGGGCAAATAAAACCTGTGTACAATGGCAACAACTGTGCATGGGAAAAGAAAGTTCAGAGTCAGCTTAGCACACCTAATCTCTTGGAAGCAGATTTCACAAGAGATGTAATATGTTCTTTCCAAGACAAATCCTGAGAAAATGAACCCCAAGCATGTTCAAGGATGATGCAGGACTGAGCTGGACATTATCAGACATCAGTGGGTAATGCTGAGGAAGATTTTGTCGGGTTGATAAGTGTAAGAACTGAGTTTTTGATGCATTAAAAACAACAAGATTTTTTTTACCCCAGTCAGAGATACGAGCCAAGTCAGACATTAGGTGTGCCATAGCCTCATCCCTTTTTTGTTGAAGTAACTGCTGAGATGGACGTTGCAGAAACCAAATGGAAAGGTGAAGGGTGGAATCATCAGCATATGAGTGGATAGGGTTAGATGTACAGCTTAGAAGGTCATTGATGAATAAAAGGAAGAGAGTTGGTGATAGGACAGAGCCCTGAGGAACACCACTGTTGATAGGTCTAGGAGAAGAACGATGGCTGTCTACAACAGCGGCTATAGAACGACCAGAAAGGAAGCTAGAGATGAAGGCACAGATAGAAGGATAGAAACCATAAGAGGGCAGTTTGGAAATTAAAGATTTATGCCAGACTCGATCGAAAGCCTTTGAGATGTCAAGTGCAATGGCAAAGCTTTCGCCAATGTCCCGAAAGGAGGATGACCAGGAGTCTGAAAGGTAGGTGAGAAGACCGCCAGTGGAGCGTCCATGACGGAACCCATACTGACGACCAGAAGGAAGGTTGTGACAGGAAAGATGCTTTAAGATTTCGAACACTTTTGAGACACAGGATGTTAAAGCAATTGGACGATAGTTAGAGGGTTGGGAATGGTCACCCTTCTTTGGGACTGGCTGAATGAGAGCAAACTCCCAGCAAGAAGGAAAGATACAAGTCGATAGACATAGGCGAAAGAGTTTACCTAGGCAGGGTGTAAGCACAGAAGCACAGTTTTTGAGCACAACAAGAGGGACTCCATCAGGCCCATATGCCTTGTTAGTATTGAGGCCAGTGATGGCAGAAAATACATCAGCTGAAAAAATTTTAATGTCAATCATGAGGAAGTCAGAGAGGGGAAAGTGATGGACCAGCACTGGAATCGTCTAAGGTGGAATTGGAGGAGAAAGTCTGAGCGAAGAGATCTGCTTTATCAGTAGAAGAAATAGCTACAGAGCCATCAGAGTAGAAAAGAGGAGGGAAGGATGATGAGGTAAAGTTGTTAGAAAGGTTTTTGGCAAGGTGCCAGAAGGAGCAAGAACAATTCGAGTTGGAGAGTTGGGAACATTTAGCACGGATGAAATTATTTTTAGCAGAGTGAAGAACAGACTTGGCACAATTCCGGGCAGAAATATTAAAAAGCTGTGATTCAGGGGTGGACTGGCTCCCGTACTTTTTATAGGCCCACTCCTTGTTGCAGACAGCATTAGAACAAGTGTGATTAAACCAAGGCTTTCTTGCATTAGTCAGAGGATATGAGAAAGGAATGTATGCTTCCATGCCCGAGAGAATAACCTCCGTAATGTGCAAGGCACACTCAAATGGCTCCCTGCTATGGAAGCAATAATCATTCCAAGGTAAATCAACAAAGTACTGCCTAAGGGCCTCCCAATCTGCAGCTCCAAAGTGCCACAGGCGGCGTTTCTGTGGAGGGTCCACAGGCCGTACCGGAGCGATAGGACAGGTTAAGGTAATAAGGTTATGATCAGAGGAGCCCAACGGAGATAAAAGATTAACAGTGTAAGCAGAAGGATTAGTTGTTAGGAAAAGGTCAAGTATGTTGGAACTCTCTCCAAGGCGGTCAGGATACAGGTAGGGTGTTGTACAAGCTGCTGTAGGTCATTAAGGATAGAAAAGATGTAGGCTTGTTCACCAGGTGGATCAGTGAAAGGAGAGGAGAGCCAAAGGTTGTGTTGAACATTGAAATCTCCTAGAATGGAGATTTCAGAGAAAGGAGAAATGGGTAGAATGTGTTCCATTGTAGAAGTAAGATAGTCAAAGAATTTTTGATAGTCAGTAGAATTAGGAGATAAGTAAACAGCACAGATATATTTAGTCAGAGGATGAAGAGAGCTAAAGCCAGGATGGCCACAATCCACACTCGGGCTGTAGTCCTCACGGGGCGTGGCACCTGGATGATGGGCACAAGCCGCATCCGTGAGCGAGCGACAGCCACAAGCCACACTACACCCACAGGCAGCCAGAGGCACGAACCCTCAGTGACGGCCACAAGCCACACGAGGGAGAAGACGGCCACAAGCAGCTCTGCCTTTCGTGTCCTAGAGGACTCGGTGACGGCCACAAGCCCCGCCGGGGAGGGAACAGCTATGTGCCACCCCTTTCCCCCTACCCCAGTGCCTTCCCCACCTGAGGATTTCCCGGGCCTGCTGAAGTCTGCCTGTGGCAGCTTGGGTATCCTCGCTCCTTCTCCAAATAGGGACACCCTTCCACTGGAGCAACAGCTGGAGGAGACCTGGCAAGGCCCCCTGATACCTGGGGTCCTAGCTCTCCAGCCTGCCCCTTGGCAGTCCCAGCCCCTTATGGGCTCTTCACCACTGAGCTGCTGCAGTTCACCCCTGACGGAGGCTCAACAGAGGAGAGACCGCAGCCCCCGGACCAGCCGAGACGTCCCCAGGACCCCAGGGCGTGACCTTCCAAGCCCCACCCAATGACCTCCTGCCCATCAGAGTGGGCAACGACAGGTGCGCCTACTCTCTCTGTTGAGGCCCAGCCCCTAGGCCAGACCCCGCGGGCCCCTCAGAAAGGGCGCCCACCTCACACCACCCTCAGACCACTCCCGGACAACCCAGTACGGCTGGCCTCCTGACGAGGCCCCAGACGAACATCAGCATTCCGGCCTCCTGAAGAAGGTCCCTCCAAACGCCCCGACAACCGGTGGCCTCCTGACGCAGGCTGCCAACCCTGGGCCCTCCGCTACTGCTGGGCCTCACCCTACAGCAAGCCCCAGCTATGTCCACATGTCCCAGAGTCCTCCGGCCCTGTCTTATTTGTGTACTTATTATTTGCTTGTCAAGTGTGCCACTGTCTAGATTATACTCAGTGTGTAATTTAAGGTATTATACATGTAAGGTTTGTTGCCTTGAGTTTTTATGCCCTGTTCCATCTATTTGCCTTAAAATAACCAAACCCGGTCTAGAGAGAGGACCCCACTCTAGGCTCCGTGTCTAAGGGATGAGAAGTCGTGCCTTTCACACGCAACATAACACTGGTGGCCAGTGGTGGTTCTTGACCCGGTGGGTGGCAACAGGGAACAAGGGAAACTTAGGCAAAATGGCGACAAAACCGCACTTCCAGATACCTAAATTCAACCCCGAGCATTACGACATCCACACTTACTTGGAAATAGTAAAACCATCCACACTTACTTGGAAATAGTAAAACCACTGTTGGACATAGCCTTTGAGACAGACAAACAGAAAATAGCAGTAACACTACCACTTCTGGGCAAAGCAGTAGCCACAATTGCACCAAATATTGTCCCTGAGCTGACATGGGTGGAATTCACCAAGCTTACAACTCAAGTAGTCACCCCTTCATTAGGAAAAGTCATGGCGCTAGCACAGCTTGACTCCCTCACCTACGACGGAAACCTCAATGACTCACTCGTCCAGGCCAGGCGACTCGTCACCGCCGCATACCTGGAGTGCAGCAAGGAAACCCGGGAACAACATGTTTTCAACACCCTGGTCAGGATTTTCTCCAGTGCTGTCAGGGAGCACTTTACAATTCATGACCCAACTGGAGACCTGGATAAAGATATCCAACTTGTATGTTGCCTCCTGGCTGCCCGTGCCACCCCACAACAGATTGGCGCTGTGAGCAAATTCCCCACGCAAAAAGCAGCACCACCACACACCCCTCACCCACCTCTAGTCCAGCCAAGCCCTCCACCAACACCCTTCATCCCCAGGGCCCACCCCTCACGCAAGCGCCCCGACACAAGAGACAACAATTGGATTTCCATTAACCCATGGGAGTTCACAGCGTGCAGCAACAAATGTCCCCTCCACGACATCAGAGAATAACTCAAGGCTGCTCGACGGAAATCCACCACCCAGGGACGCCGTAGAGTCTTGTCCCTGGACCACGAGGGTGCCGAGGGTGATGCCACTACGTACACTCACCTAAACCCCGGGGAGACAGAACACAAGGACGACTACACTCCACAGTAGCTGGAGTTTTTAGGACCACCTCTGCATCTCCCCACAGTGGCGGGGGCCACGTCACAGAAATATTGTCCCCCAGTCTATAAACAAGATGAGACTGAATGGGGTAAAGGCAATGCTGCTAGTCAATACAGGAGCGGTTAGATCTTGTCTGAATAGTGATTTTTACTCCCGTCACCGTTCGACCTTCAGCCCGCTTTTCCCCGCCTCAGCTCACCTTATGGATGCGGGGGATGGCCCCCAGCCCATACGTGGGGAGACTTGGGCCCTATGTGCATACACGCACCAAAACGTCTCTGCACTACACCAATTCATTATTTTTTACTCCTCCTGCCATGCGTATGACATATACCTGGGGCTGGACCTTCTGTACCCCCACTGTATAACCCCACTGCTAGATCTTAAAAACGCTGAGTCAGATCTCTCTCTCACGCTCAGCTAGACTAGATGTGTGTCAGTCTGGGATGTACCACTGTGAGGGGAACACTGTAGTGTGATATTCAGTATTAAAGTCCTTAAACAGCTGCTCCAGGACTTTAATTTAATCACCAAAGTGACAGTGGTTCACATTTGGTAGCAGCGGTGCGTCGATCCATCGTTCATTATCGCCTCCTTACAGTGCTTTAGTGACACCAACAAACTCACCAGTGCTGTGTTCTCTAATTCGTCCCACCCACACACCTTGCTGTTCAGCTGCCATATTGTGTCACCACCGCCGACCTATGCACCTATCTCACCAACTGTGCACCTATTCAGTGCTCTACCATATAGTGCCCCCTCCTCTCTCAGTGTGACCTAACCACCGTCTGCCATTCACCTCAACACCGCCCAATGCACCTATTCCGTAGCCGTAACCACACTCCTCACACCCTACTCAACCATTAGGTGCCTCTTCACTTTCCCTCATGTGCTATCGTGCTGCAACACGCCGCATTCACGTACCGTCTCCCGCCCACCGAGCCAGAATGCTGCCACTGAGCGTCATTTTAACTTCCTCCCAGGCGACTAACCCCCTTATTCACGTATCAACTCATGACCAGCGAGCCAACCCGCTTCCTCCAAGACTCATCGTACATACCTACCAGGCGGACTTCAACTCCATATTCACAACCAGTCTCATCTGCGAGCCACACCACTACCCTTGGGCACAATCTTAACTTCACGCCAGCTGACCAAGTCCACCTCCATATTCACAACCAGTCTCATCTCCAGCGAGCCAACCCACCAGTCTTAAGCACTGTTTTAACTTCGTGCCAACGGACCTACCATACTTCACTTCATTCACAACCCGATCTGTGTAATGTTACGAGGAGTTATCCTTTTTTCATACAGTACGTTTTCTTTTGTTGTGTATTATGAATGTAATGAATATTATGTTTATTATTGTATAATGTGATTGTATATTGTGTTGGAGTTTATCTTTGGAGAATGTAGAAATGAATTAATATTTGTGAAGTTGTTAAGGGTTAACATGTAAGGTTATGTTGTTGTATTGTGATCCCGTTAGTGAGAGATATGTTGTGTACGTACGAGGGGGGAGTGCGTGGCTTCTCTCTCTCTTGGTGGCTAGCGGCGTGTGAGGAGCTAATCTGGGTTTCTGCTCGGGTGGGCGTGTTGGAGGAGACACGTGGTGATTTTAGGAGCAGCGTGGTCACACAGTGTGAAGTGTTATACAAGGGAAGTGGTGAGATAATTATGTGAATATGTTGATGAGTATTACTTCTGGGAGGAGAATATACAGGTGTTGGAGAGAGAGCGAGCCTGGCGTGGGTTGCCACAAGATAGCCTATGGTGCACGTGGTGGTGTACTTGTGATAGTGGGGATTATATTGTGTGAACCATTGTGGAGCATTTGTGTGGTTAATATTATAGAGTAACATGTGAGGGAGAACGGTTAATCATTCTGAGATATTATGGTTATTACTGAGTGTCATTTGGTGTAGAGAAGATCATTGTGGGGATATAGCATAAGTGATCTAAGCATATTCTTTATTTGAGTATCAGTGTGTTTATTTGTAAATATATGTAAATAGTGTAGTAGACTATTTCATTATCATTGATGGTGTGATGGATGATACAGTATTTGTGGTGGAGATATTTCATGTTGCTATCCAGCTGGCCCGGGAATGAGGAGTTGCAGGCTGAACGAATTTCTTGCTGTACCTAACTATTGCAGCGTGCTTGAAGAGTGAGGACAGCTGGGGACGTAACAGAAAATTGGGGGCCTGTCCGGGATCTCTTTGTGATTGTGTGCCACCTGTCCATGAGCCCAGTGTGTGTGACCAGGAGAATCTGCCTTCCTTGCCAGCCCTCCCCTCTGGACTATTGTGTTGTGGTGAGCCTTGAAATTATTTGTAATCATGGCAGAGAGTAATGTGCAAAACTTTATGAGCAGTAGGGATGTGCATTCTCTATACCAGTGCACAACGAGAAGAGCTGAGGGAGTTAGCATGCACTTATGGCATTGAGTTAAAAGCTAATCTTAAGGAGGATATGCAGAGAGAACTGATAAAGGGTTTGATGGAATCTAGTGTTTTGGGTAGAGAGCAGAGTGAGTGTGAAGAAGAAAATATGGAAAAGGATGAAAAGTATGTAGAAAAACAAAGAAATGACTGGTAGTGAGATGATGGAATGGAAAGTGAAGTTAATGGAGATGGAGATAATGTTACAGAGGGAAAAGAATCAAGAGGCTTTGATGAAAACAGAGATAATGTTACAGAGGGAGAAGAACCTAGAGGCTTTGATGAAGGTGGAGATGAAAAAGTTGGAAGTAGAAAAAGAGGAACACAGGAAATTCAGCAGATATAAAGATGAAACTTATGCCAGAATTTGTAGAGGAAGAGGCTGAGGATTTCTTTATACAATTTGAGGAAATTGCTGAATTGAGAAGTTGGCCAAAGGAAGAGTGGGCTTTGTTGGTGCAAGCTAGATTAAAGGGCAAGGCAAGAGAGGCTTATGCTGGTTTGGGTATTGGTGATTGCAGTGATTATGATGTTGTTAAAGAGGCAATTTTACAGACTGTGAAGGTGGATCCAGAAATTTATAGACAGCGTTTCAGAGACGTTGGAAAGACACATAGTAACACCTATTTGGAAGTTGCTAGAGAGATTGTGCTGAAGTGTGGTAAATGGTTGAAATCTGAGGATGTGACAAGCAAGGAAGATGTGATACAGTTATTGATGTTAGAACATTTTAGAAATACTTTAAAACCAGCACTGAGGTATGAAATAATATGAAACTAGGCATTAGAAATGTGACTGAGGCTGGACATAAAGCGGATCAGCTTGCTGTTGCGTATGAGATGAGCAAAGGTGCTCATAAAGGTAAATTTAACCAGAGCTGGGTTAATAAGTCCGCCAACTCTTGGGGTGGTAAACAAGGTACAGCTAACCAAAACAGTTTCAAGAACTCAAATAATTTTCTGAAATCTAATGTTGGACATGTTCAAAGTCAGGCTGTAGAGTTACCTTTGTTTAGGAGTGATAAGGTCAGTAATGCCTCACATCAAAATAAGTCAAGAATCAAGTGTTATAAGTGTGGTGATTTTGGACACACTAAGTATAAGTTGCAAGAATATCAGGTGCAACCCAAGTGTCTGCATTGTGGTAAAGTAGGTCACAGGAAGTATCAGTGTTATAGTTTGAAGAATTCCAAGGAAGCTGGATTGACTGTAACTGGGAAGGAACATGTAGACCGATTGTTAGCAAATGTATGTACAGGATCCAAGGTGTTACCTGCAGTAGAGTTTAAACCATTTATCACCAAAGGTCAGATGAAGGTGGGTGAGGGACAAGGAAAGGAGATTGTGATACTGAGAGACACAGGAGCTAACCTGAGTCTTGTACGTAAAGGTATTGCAGAGTGGAGTGATGAGTCCTTTACGGGTGAAAATGTTGTTGTTAGGGGTGTGAGTTCTTCAGAGCTTGAAGTACCAGTACATTGTATGCGGCTTGAGAGTGGATTTGTCAAAGGAAATGTGAAAGTTGGAGTAAGTGAAGGATTGCCTGTGTCAGGAGTGGACATGCTATTAGGGAATGATTTGGCAGGCAATAAAGTTGTCCCTGAGCCTGAAATTGTGGAGAATCCTGAGGTTGACCAGGAAAGTGAAACCGTAGACCCAGAAGTATGTGAGGATGGTGAGAGACTTGAGGAGAGTATGATTTATCCAGCATGTGTAATGACAAGGGCTAGTGCTAAAAGAGCGGAGGAAGATGAGGAGTGTGAGTTAGACCTAAGCTCATCCTGGCTTTGTGAACCTGGAGATGAAGCAGAGCAGGTGGAAGGGAAGGAAATAGAGACTTTGCCAGACTTTGTTGTGAAAAAGGACTTAATTGATGCACAAAGGAATGATGAAAGTCTGAAGGCGTTGTGGAGTGAGGCTGAGAGAGGAATTCTTGATGGAGATGTGGGATATTATGTGCAAGACCAAATTTTAATGAGAAAATGGAGACCTGCTGATAGCCCAGTATCTGATCATTGGATGATGAAGACCCAAATTGTTGTCCCTAAGAAGTACAGAAGTAAGATTTTGGAGTTGGCTCATGAAAGTAGTTGGTCAGGACATTTTGGTGTAAGAAAGACTTTGAGTAGAGTGACAGCACATTTTTATTGGCCAGGTGTAAAGATGAGTGTAACTAAGCATTGTAAGACTTGTCATACATGTCAGGTTGTTGGTAAACCTAACCAGAATATTGTAAAGGCACCATTGCACCCTATTCCTGTTGTAGATGAACCATTCAGCAGGATATGTATTGATGTTGTAGGTCCTCTACCTCGTTCTAAGCGAGGCAATCAATATTTGCTAACTATTATGTGTATGTCAACAAGGTTTCCAGAGGCAATTCCTTTGAGAAGTATCCATGCTAGAGTGATTGTGAGGGAGTTGGTGAAATTTTTCTCATGGGTTGGACTCCCGAGAGTAATTCAGTCAGATCAGGGCAGTAATTTCACTTCAAGGTTGTTTGGTCAGGTGTTGAAAGAGTTGAGGATTAAGCAGCAGTTATCGAGTGCCTACCACCCNAGAGACTTTGCCAGACTTTGTTGTGAAAAAGGAGGACTTAATTGATGCACAAAGGAATGATGAAAGTCTGAAGGCGTTGTGGAGTGAGTGTCAGGGGAAATGAGTCTTTGCTCTGGCGTGTCGCCAGATGTCAGGGGAAAATGAGACTTTTACCCTGGCGTGTCGCCAGATGTCAGGGGAAATTTAAGTATTCCCAAGAAATAATGAAATATTGTATAATTGGTATACAATGTATAGCTAAGTGTGCTATGTCAATTCTCTAGGGTCGAGAATTACAAACTTCCTTAACGGCACGCAGCAGAGCTGCAATATTGTACCGTTGGCCTACGAGAAAGTTTCTTCTCCCCCCCCCAACAATCAAAAAAAATTATAATAATAATAATAACAGGCTCTTGGCTGAGCCAACTCCCAGCTAGCACAACGGATTTATAGTGATTCAAAGCTGGCCTAAGTACTGGCCGTGATTTAATTCAAAAGTTGTGCTAACGCAGAGTAGCAAACTGTATTAAATAACAGAGTGGACTAATTAAACACAGTTAACAACTTTAACAAAGCTCAAGAAAAGAACTGTGAATTTATTAATTACAAAGAAATGAATTTACGTTACATGAAATTCAAATCAAATAAAGGAATCCACTCACTCGCTGAAACACTCAGATAACGGCTAAATATTTCAAAAAGCTTAGCCTAGGGAAAAACCAGAAAATACTGATCGGTATGGATGAAACAGAGCTGCTGTGACGATCACCAAAGTGGGTGGGGCTGCAGGAGACACGCCAATACAAGCTGAAATCTGAAAAACGCTAGAAAAGCACAGAGCCTTTGAGAGGCGTCCCGCGTCGCGCCGCGTCTACAAGCAAACTGAGCTCTGATTCAAATCGGCGGCGCGACGAGCGTGGGAGATGCGCGCGCCGGCGTGTAACGGCTAACGCCGCGCCAACAGACAATTGAAATTTACGGGACGATGTCACGACTCACTCAACACAACGTTACAAT
>JAGKTI010017695.1:0-18312 GCA_018397915.1 Birgus latro
CAAGCAGGAAATTATGATTAACATTTTCAGTAATTTTTTAACACATGTACAGCATGATGAAAACAGGTTAGGCATGAAGTTAGGGTACTTTCGAACAAAAAGCGGCCGTCCTGATGTAATAACCCACTCTATCATCTCAGACTCTGGGAGGAAGACGTTGCACCTGACACACCTTTCCAATTGAGAATCACCAGCACTTCTCACCAACACTTTCACCAAGGTTTTTTTTTTTTTTATAACTGGAATAACATCACTTCACTGCACTGTACACAACAGTAAATTCCCGTGTGGTCTAGTGACGATCCCTGGAGAATTTAGTCGCTGTCAGAGTCCGAGATGAGCAGACGAAAGTGGCGTAGGGGCATCTTGGTGCGACGTGGTGATATACTATCCACTTCAGAGGACTCCGAAGATAGACGCAAACTAACATCCAGTGGTGATTCAGCCGTGCCTGATGTGCTGGGCTGTGGATCGGAGCTAGAAGGCCTGTCTTCGTGAGATGATGGTGTGGAGCGAGAGTGGATGACGGCAGGGTTGACTGGCCTGAAAAAACTCTCAATGGTTGACTGACGCAGAGGACGACGATTTTGACGATTAATGATGCGTTGCCTGAAACCTCGCACGTTACTCGCCAATTCCAATGACCCCATCTCTCTGTCGCAGTCCGGGTGTTCTAGGTAGTCAAGGACGAACTCCACATAGTGCCGGATTGTGCTCAGCCTGGGGATCGTTGGGGCAGTTGCAACCTGTGAGGAGTCCGCATCATCGTCGCTGTCCTCGTCAGAATCTTCCTGCTGGGTACTGGGACCAGCAACAGTAGATGCGATCCCGGTATCAGACATGATCTGATACCCAGGATTGCCCTCTTCGTCATCCAACCACTCGCACACTTCATCGACATCCACATCGTCTCCACCCGTACGAAGCCTTGCATGAAAGTCATCCACGTCACACCCAGAAAATCGTGCTCCACGTCACTTCCATGAAGTAGGCGAGACCAACCATTTTGTAAAGTCTTGACAGAGACTTCATTCCATGCATTTGCCCAGTTGTAGATGGCAGACTTGAGGGTGTATCGGCGAATGTTTTCGAGTGTTTTTTGTCCTCGCATGTCACGTCCTTCCCTGCGATCGTCCTCGTCCTCGTACACAACCATCACCTCGTCCAAAAACTTCCGTCGGTATAGCCTCTTCGTTGCCACAATCACTCCCTGGTCCATTGGTTGGATGAGAGCAGTTGTATTAGGTGGCAAAAACAGACACCTGATGCGACCATTCTCTGCCACCAACTCCTTGTCTGACGGATCCGCAGGTGCATTGTCAAGAATCAGGAGGGCCTGTACCTGCTCTCATCGGATTTTCAGTGTCTCCGTCTGATAACGAATGACCTCCTTAACAAAGTGTTGGTGGAACCAATTCTTGAAGATCTTGGTTGTGAACCAAGCCTTCAGAGAATGATACCACACGACAGGAAGGGCATTCATTAACCCACGAAGGCACCTAGGGTGCTTTGCACGGCCTACAATAACAGGCTTGAGCTGGTGCATGCCGTTAGCATTGGCACAGCACAAAGCAGACACACGTTGCTTCGAGAGCTTGGGGCCAGGTAAACGCTTCTCCGTCTCCTCAGCGAGAGTGTTTGTGGGTATTGAACGATAAAATAGGCCAGTTTCGTCAGCGTTGTAAACTTGACTGAGAGTGAGGCCCTCCCTATCAATCAAGCCCTTTACCTTCTGCCGAAACTGTTCTACTCCTTCGTCATTAGCGTCCAGAGCTTCGCCATGGGTCTTACGGTTGGTAAGTCCGTGTCATAACTTAAACGCGAAGAGCCAACCTTCAGATGCCTTGAAGTCTGGGGCATCGTGTAGCCTTGAAAACTTTTCAGCAGCAGCTTTCAGCTCCGTTCCACGTACCAACACACCAGCAGCTCGTTGTTGTCGATACCAAATCAACGTGGAGCGGTCGGTCTGCATACTTAGGAGTAAACATCACCTTCCTCTGCACGTTTCGTCTGGTCTTCGATGCGAAATCAGCCGTGGACTGCTGTAGTTTGTCTCGGGACTTCTTGATATCAAACAAGGTGGAGCGAGGGAGGTTGAACTCATGTTGACCAGCCGGCGTCCACCTTGTCCAATATCTGCCTCTTCTTCTCCAGAGTCAGAACCACTTTCTTCCTCTTCTCAGGAGGTGGGGCCATCATCACACACATGATGAAGGTGAAGAGCAGTATCAAGCACTGTAGGAGGTAGGGTATCACCACAAAAGCAATCACTTCGGCCGCCATTTTCGGAGTTGTTCACGAGGGAGGAGGGGAGTGGGTAATGGCGACCGATAGTGGCGCCATGAGTGTAAACAGAGGGGATCGGCGGGCACGGGAAATTCAAACTGACGCGGTCCCAAAAAATCGAAAATTATTCGATTTTTTCGGATTTTTTTTTTGCATTTTGGGAGTTGGGCAGCCCAGAATATCCGAATAGTGAGTATGTCCGGGTATTGGACGTCCGGATATTTGAGGGATTACTGTATTTGCAATCTTAACAATACTAAACATTTTATTTTCTATGTTGGTTTTACATTGTTACCATAACACGTTAATGCACTATATATTGGAATCACTCCAAGCCTTTCTCTCTCACACTATCCCCTTATATCAGTAATTCCATTTCACAGGGTTATCACTTGATACCATTTTCAGTATAGGTTGAAGAGGAATGCATTTACCTAACATCAACGTCCAGTTACAAGTAAGATTACCTGCCATATTCACATCATGTATGATACTGACCAATAAACATTAGGATGATGTTTAATAAACATTAGGATGATGTTCAGACACTTAACGGTTCCTTATTTCCTCGCTGGTAGTACTTCAGGTAGATGTTTTTATGTGGTCTGTGGTGCACCACGAAGAGGTAGGAGGTTAAAATTTTGTCACCTCAACAGGCAAAGAGTTTATGCATACCGTTGCCGAATGTGTCTATTATATTAGCTATGAAAACGAATTACCGTATCATATTTCATATGACTATGGTCATTACAGTATACCTTTATAGTCCATTCATCGAACGAATGACTGAATTACACATTACAAGGAAAACTGATTGTGAGCGGTGCCGCTTATGTGTGAGGTCACACGTTTACACGCTCATCGATTATTCACAGAACAACATTACCTCACATTATAGCAAGATGAAAACACCACCTCTCCATCACAGTATGCAAAAGCTTCCAGTCATATTAAGCACAATTTCTGAATTGTTGGGACATTTATGTCACCATTGCTTGTGATATGACTTTGGTGATTGGTAAATGCAACATAATGAACATGAAATTATCATTACAGGCTGGAACACTGTTTTTTTTTTTTATCACGAACCTAGACGCTTTAGTGCCCGTTACCGAGGCCCGGGTTGTGAGGATCTGTGATGTTGTTGTCTGGTTGCTACTAAGACCTAGGTCATAAGATAAGGGCCTGGTGTTTAATAGAAGAAACCCATCTCTCCTGATGGGGGTGGAACCACGTCACACGGATCGGCTGACTCGAGGCAGTATTCTGCCTCAACGAAAGAGTTTCAACCTCCGACATCTACTTCCTGTCTCTCCTACTTAGTTTAAATTAATATTCGCCCAATGAGTAAACCTGTAACGATTAATGACCTAACTTATCTAATCATGTGTCTTGGATCATGAATGGTATTTCAGTAGGTTTAATCGAGACCGGCCCAGGACTGGCGAAATGCATAACGAACAGTCAGACACCAATGTCTATTTTTCTACCTTAAGGACCTGTCACACGATGGTTCTTCCCCCCAATATTCAGTAGACAATTTTTAGCCATGGGTTTATCATGTAATAGTGAAAAGAATACGTTTGTAAATAGTAATATATGTAAAGATGCTGTCTTTTAGAATATTTTACTTAATGTTTTCAATACTCGCATTATCCAATACTTTCAAGAAGTTCCTTTGAAATTCTACTGGATAATATTGTCGACTGAATATTGGGTTGAACTTTGACTGTGGTTCACTACGGAAGACGAGAGTTGATGATCCGAACTTTCGTCGAGCATGTACACACAGACAAACGGATACACTGTTGCCAGCACCCGTTACCCACCTCTCGCTGCTAGGTGGCCCAGGTGGAAAGTTTGGCGACTGTACATGGCCATAACCACCCTAACCAGTCATTCTTCCAACCCTAGCTTTCTCATTGCTTACTTCACCACCTCTCTAGGGACTCTGTCAAAGGCCTTTTCCAAATCAACAAAAACGAAATACAGTTCCCTTTTCTTTCCAATATATTTTTTCTGAAGCTGTCGAACAATGAATTTGGCATCAGTGGTCCCCCTGCCTGGCATAAACCCAAACTGCATCTCATCGATATTCACTCTTTCTCTAATCATACCTTCTAGGACTCTCTCCATTCCTTTCATTATATGATCTAAGAGCTTTATACCTCTGTAATTTCCCCTTTCCAGGACATCACCCTTTCCTTTGTACACATTTACAATTACACTCTTCAGCCAATCATCTGGGACAACGCACTCATATATAATCATATTTATCAGGCTCATTAAAAAACCGGTCGGGACTGGGCGGGTTAAAGTGGTAGGAAATAGCTAGCCTACTGGTCAACAAACACATACCACTGAGACACAGAAGTAAAATATATGAGGCCTGCATTAGACCAGTATTGATATATGGTGCTGAAACATGGGCTTTGACAGATAGACTGATGAATCTTCTGAGGAGTACTGATCGTAGAATGTTAAGATACGGTACATGGCGGGAATGAGATGGGAGGACAGAGTTTTGAGTGAGGTGGTAGCCAGAAGATGTGGGGTGAAGGATCTCGCTATCATCTCGAGGCAGAAGCGGTTTAGATGGTTTGGTCAAGTGAGGAAGGGAGCTGTGTGAGAATAGCAGAGGAACTGTACGTGGAAGGACATCGACTGCCAGGAAGACCTAAGATGACCTGGAAAAGTGTTGTAATGCAAGATATGGAAAGACTGGGTATTGGAGAAGATTTAATCCAGGATAGGAACCAGTGGAGAAAATCCATCGCACGTCCAACCCCAGTTTGAATATGGGAACAGAAGGACGAAAAACGAAGATGATGATGATGATGATTTTCAAATAAAAGGGGTGGGTCTCCAGGACTAGGACCAATGGACCATATAGCTCTGTAGGGCAGAGAGAGATTCTTGGAGAGACCACTACATCTCTTATCAGAAATATACAGTAAAAGCTTGATATAATGAACTAATTCAGCCAACCCCTATACCATTTTATCAAATACAGTAATCTTCCCACTATCTGACATAATAGAGCCAAAGGCATGACCGGAAAGTGGTCTTGTCCGGAAACTGTCCCTGAAGCTCCAGCACTGGTCATTCATGACCCCAACCTAACCTAACCTAAATCAGAAAACCACCTACCTACCTCCCTACCGGACATGCATAGCACTTATTTAGGTCTCTTTTCAAATAAATAATGCACACAAAGCATGAATTAACTGAATTCTAACCAAAAAATGATGATTTAGAGGTGAGTCAGGCATGGGTGCTCACAACTTGCCAGCAAGTGTAAGTATCAGACATGGAAATAACTATGAAAATCACCCTTTCTCACACCGTATGCATTAAATAATGGACACAAAGCATGAATTCATTGAATTTTAACCCAAAAATGATGATTTTGAGGTAAGTAAGGCATAGATGTTCATGAGTTGGCAGTTTAGCATAAATAAGTATCGGACATGGCAATCACTATGAAAATCATCATTTCTCACATCTTATGCACAAAAATATGGGATACAAAGCATCAAATAAATAAACTGTTACCAGAAAAATAGTTAGGTATGGCAAAGGTGTTCACTGTTCACAAAAAGCACCGGTCATTCTTGACCCTAACCTAACCTAACCTACATCAGAAAACCACATACCTACCTCCCTACCGGACATGCATAGCACTTATTTAAGACCTCATTCACATAAATAATTGGCACAAAGCATGAATTAATCGAATTTTAACCCAAAAAGGGTGAATATGAGGTGAGTAAGGCAGGGGTGTTCACGAGTTGGCAGGTTAGTGTAAGTAAGTAAGTATCGGACGTGGCAATCACTATGAAAATCATTATTTCTCACACCTTTGCATAATATGGGATACAAAGCATCAAATAAATTGTTACCAGAAAAAGAGTTAGGTATGGCAAAGGTGTTCACTGTTCACCAACAGCACTGGTCATTCTTGACCCTAACCTAACCTAAATCAGAAAACCATCTACCTACCTCCCTACAGGACATGCATAGCACTTACTTAAGACCCCAATCACATAAATAATTGGCACAAAGCATGAATTAATCGAATTTTAGCCCAAAAATGATGATTTTGAGGTGAGTAAGGCAGGGGTGTTCGACAGCTGACTACATAATGAACGTACGGAAGAGACATGATTATTACTGAGAAAAATCACCTTTTCACAACCTATGCACTGAAATATGGGACACAAAGCATGAAGTAAATAAAATGTAGCCAGAAAAATTATGATTTAGAGGTGTGTAGGGCAAAAATGTTCACCAGTTGACTAGATAGTGAACGTTATAAGAGACATGGTAATCACTGAGAAAATCACCTCTTTCACAGCCTGTGCACTCAAATATGGGACACAAAGCACGAAGTAAATAAAATGTAACCAGAGAATGAGGATTTAGAAGTGATTATGGAAAATATTTAGCAATTGACAATGATTACTTACATGTTCATGATTGTTGTTTACCCCCACCTCTAAGGTTTTTACAGAGGTCATAATTGTTCTTGAAGCATGTCCAGTAATCCAGTGTTTAACTACACTTAATCCTTAGCACTGTGACTTATAATTATTTAAACAAGAACGAAAATACCGCAAAACGATTGGACAGCCATCCACTGTTCATGGGAGTTGAGACAGAACTAGGAGGAGGGGGATAGCACGAGAGGGGAGCTGGTCGGAGCGCGCGGGAAATCCAACTGACGCGCTTGAAAAAAATAGGATTTCTTTTTTTTTTCAATTTTGGGGTTTCAGCCATCAGCCTACGATGTCCGAACAGAGAGGTCACCGGATAGTGGTCGTCCGGATGGTAGAGAGATTACTGTATTCTGCTTTCTCAAGCTTCTGTTCCAAAACCATAGCTGGAACGGAGTTTTCTGGAAATTTGAGATCTTTCCCATATTTTTCCCCTAACTTGTGACCTGAAGCCTACACACAGTTGCTACTAAATAGCTTCTTTGGCTACACACAAGTACTGCCTATGCTAGTCATAATGATACAGAGAGAGCAGTCAGAACCCACAATAATAATACAGTAATAATAATAAATAAAACAGAGCACTAGGGTGATGGTGGGGCTGGGGATCATTAAGGATGGTGTCGGTGATGGGGTCACAGGCGGTGTCCTTTTGGTTGAGGTGGGAGGATTGGAAACATCAGATTCTGTGGAGGGGAGGCTGCTGGTGGATGGTAATGAAATGTCTGAAGTCCAGCTTTCCTTCCTTTCCCTAGGCTGACACGACGTAGGTGGCTTAAAAAGTCCTCAATCTTTGTCTGCCATGGCTTGTACAGTTCCCTTTGGATCTTATTTATTCTTGTTCTCATCTCCCTCAGATGGGGGTAGAAGCTCTGGAGATCCTCATAGTTCGAGTCAAGGATGTAGTCCAGCAGAGCTTCTACACAATCTGAGGCATGGGAGGCTCTTTTCTTAGGATTGGTGAACTCCGTCACGTCTTCGTCGGGTGTAGGCTCATCTGCTGTTACCTTGGCCACGATCCCGTCCTCGGTCTGCATGTGGAAGCCAAGGTCACCAGCATCGAGGCTCAGCCACTCCTGGATCTCCTCCATCTCCACCTCAGGCTCTCCTGCACATTGAAAGGCTTGCCTGCACTCCTCTGCAGTGAACCCTTTGAAGTTCGCATCCTCATCCTCCACCCTCTGAGTCACATCCCTCTCCCTGAACAAGGCATTCCACCCATGAATGATTGTCCTATTTGATACAGTGTCCCAGGCTTTTCGGATGTTGATAACTGTGTCGTGCATGTTGTATTTTTTCCATGCCTCCACACTCCTCCTTCCCCTCGTATCTTCCTCTCCTGCCTCAGGCTCCATCTCCACCACTAGGATATCCTCCAGCATTAGTCTCCTATAATGCCTCTGTAATAACTGAAATGAAACTGAATAAATTAATCACTGTTCTGGCCGAGATTTGAACTCAGGCCCTTGCGCTTGTATCGCGTGCACGTTACCACTGAGCCAAAGACAGGATCCCCACTTTGCCCCTGGGCAACGCGGGCTTTTATACACCCCATTACATCACTCTTTTCTCCCCCTAGTGATTAATTTGGTCAGTTTTGCTCTCCCACATGGTAGCGTAGCATTGGAGGCCACCACCGGGATGTAAGGCTGTCAACGCAACATATGACCCTCATGGCCCTTACCTCACATCCCACACCGCTGCCGACCAATGTAATAACTGAAATGAAACTGAATAAATTAATCAATGGTCTGGCCGAGATTCGAACTCAGGCCCTTGCGCTTGTATCGCGCGCACGTTACCACTGAGACAAAGAGAGGATCCTCACTTTGCCTCGGGGCAACGCGGGCTTTTATACACCCTATTAAACCTCTTGAAGGTATTGATGATACCCTGGTCCATGGGCTGTAGAATGGAACTGCTGTTGGCAGGGAGGAAGATGGTCGGAATCTGCCTGTTGTGCGTCACCAGGATCTCTAGGGGGTGTGCTGGTGTAATGCCATTTTTCTTGCATATAATATAAGTAGTATAAGAGTAATTTAAGTTAGTATAAGTATAGACTGAGTGGCCCGCAAGGCATGTTACATCTAAAGAACCACGCTCTCCTATAAAATGCTCACGTTACCCTGTTAGTGCCAGAGGCCATTTGTCCCTCTTCCATCGTACGGGACTATATCATTAATACTTTTTTTTTCCCGGCAACTGCTGGGTGGTGGCAGCGATACCAAATTACTTCAGTTTTTAATGAGGCCTTCTTAATGTTATGGCAGTAACGGTAACACTTAATAAAACTTAATTCAACTATTAGATCAGCGGCAAATGCAGTGTGATTAATTAATTCAAGTTTACAAGGGTTGCTTAAAATTCGCGCCCCTACACTGGTGGCTTATGCGGTGGGATTTAGATGAATATTGCTGAATAATCGGTGGGATTAAATAATTCATATTTAAGGGTTGCTAAAAATTCTTTTGCGCCCCTACACTGGTGTCAATTCGGTGGGATTTACTTATTCTATGGGCAATGCGGAAATTCTCGCGTTACACTGGTGGCTTATGCGGTGGGATTAGCTGAATATTGGTGGGATTAGATGAATTTAAGTGGCATATTAGAAGTAAATAGTTAAATTGTATAACATGCTAGAGGCCCACTTGATCTTATTTAGAACCCCAGGGAACTGAAAGTGTAAGAGTGTATTGTAAAATTATCAGTGTGGACCATCATAGTTTGTTCAGTAGGGAAATTCCCCATATATTTATACATCCACACACGCATCACAATCATGGGCAGTAAGTGGCAAACTGTGGCACATCGCCTGGAGTCAATGTTGAAAATGGAGTCGAAATGGAGGAGAATCATGGCGCCTGAGGAGCGTCGGGAGCTCGTGGAGGAGCTGTTGGTCGGGTGTGCGAGCGTTGGGGAAGCGGCATCCGTGGGGAAGGAGATTCAGGGAGCCCCAGGTTGGGTGGCGCCCTGGTGCGGAGGTGGAGAAGTGCTTTTCAAACCCCCGGAAGAAGCCCTTGGGTCTGATCCCTACGTCTTGATGGAGTAACCGCCGCCCTGTGAGAAATGTCCTCCCCAGTGAATTCTTTTTGTTTTCTTTGTAAATGTTGAAGTGATTTCTTTTCTTTTTTTGGGGGGGAATGTTGTAGAGTGTTGAAATTTTTTTTTTGATGGTTATGGTAATATTTAGTCAAGTGTTGGATAGGGAAGTGTGTGCGGGTCGGACTGTCTGACTATTGACTGTGTAGTTTGTGAGTTCAGAGAGAATTTGATCTCGTGTTGGTGGTGTAATCGGAGTATGTGGCATGGGCATAGCCCAGTTCAGTGGAAATATTATGTTGCTTTATTTCGAGGGATAACCGGTATCCTCTCACTTTACAGTCAGCACAGCTGAGGTTGGCTGGGGCACAATTTCTACTGAATTTTCGGGAGTTTGAGTGTGTGTCATGGGCGTAGCCCAGTTCAGTGGGAAAATTAAGATGCTTTATTTCAAGGGAAGTCTGCAGTACTCCCTCAATCTACAGTCAGCACGGTTTGTGGTGTAACAGATACTTCAGGACCTGACAGGCGCCCGTCAGTTACCAGGTGGAAGCTGGAAGCAAAAGGTAGTATGAATGGGGGGCGTAAATGTGGTAGTGTGTTGAATGTGTGTGAAGCACCCCTGGGATGATCCTAGCAGCGAGAGTACAGGTTTGTCCAGGTGAGACAACCATGTTAGCATCCAGGCAGGAGGCTGGCTGGGGCACAATTCCTACTGAATTTTCTGGAGTTCATTGGTGACAGAGAAGCGACCCCCTGGGGTACGCAATTTAATGCGTGGACCGACAGGTGCCACTTTTTAGGAAGCATCAGATAGTGAGAGCACTGTCTTGGTGTTCATAGAGTAAATTCACAGTCAAGTTGGGTAAGTCTGTCCTGTCTGCACACAGGTCTCTAGGAAGTGTAGTAGAATGTATTGTGTGAAGACTTATGATGTTTAAATTTTTTTTGTGGGAAGGGTAGACTCGTGAAATGCCATTTTTCTTGCATATAAGCAGTATAAGAGTAATTTAAGTTAGTATAAGTATAGACTGAGTGGCCCGCAAGGCATGTTACATCTAAAGAACCACACTCTCCTATAAAATGCTCACGTTACCCTGTTAGTGCCAGAGGCCATCTGTCCCTCTTCCATCGTACGGGACTATATCATTAATACTTTTTTTTCCCCGGCAACTGCTGGGTGGTGGCAGCGATACCAAATTACTTCAGTTTTTAATGAGGCCTTCTTAATGTTATGGCAGTAACGGTAACACTTAATAAAACTTAATTCAACTATTAGATCAGCGGCAAACGCAGTGTGATTAATTAATTCAAGTTTACAAGGGTTGCTTAAAATTCGCGCCCCTACACTGGTGGCTTATGCGGTGGGATTTAGATGAATATTGCTGAATAATCGGTGGGATTAAATAATTCATATTTAAGGGTTGCCAAAAATTCTTTCGCGCCCCTACACTGGCGTCAATTCAGTGCGATTTACTTATTCTATGGGCAATGCGGAAATTCTCGCATTACACTGGGGCCTAATGTAGGAGGAAAAGAGCATTAACCTGGCCCAGCCGCACATTGTGAACACGCATCTGGTAGTTGTTCACAAATTTGACAAATTTAGTAAAGAACCAAGACCTGGTAATGGTGCCTGTAAACCAGGCCTTGGCGTTACTATCATAGTCAACGGGCAGATTGTCAGTAATGGACCGCATCGAATGTGGTCGCTTTGCATTCCCCACCACTATAGGCGTCCGTGGGTTGCGTCTGAGTTGGAACACAGCAACACTGACACTCAAGCCTTACTTTGCTTGTGGCCTGGGACACTGGACTGGCTTCTTGAGGCACGTGAGCTGTCTGGTAGTACCTTCCAAAAGAGGCCAGTCTCATCAGCATTTTAAATCTGCCAGGGCTTAAGGCCAGTTTCACTCTGTATTGCCTTTATTTTCTCAATGAATGGTTACACACTTGTAACATCAGCACTGCAATGCTCACCCACTACCTTTTTATGCACAATGTTGTGCTGCGTTGAAAAGTTAGAGATCCAGCCATCACTCGCATGGAAATCTATCTCCTAGTTTTTCAGCGAACCTTAAACCAGCATTCTTTATCTCAGGCCCACACACTGGCATACTCTGGGCTCTCTGTTGCTGGTACCACTTAAACACAGCCTCCTCAAGTTTTTCATATATAGGCTTCTTTAGAGACTCTCTTTCCAAAAATGCTAATTTCTTGGAAGAACTAGCACTTGCATCTGGCAGCACTTTCAATTTCTTGATTTCTTCCTTATGCTTACAAATTTCATACATTTGCGTTTTCTTGACCTCATAGTCGGTCCTGATCGCCTTCACTGGTATACCAAGCTCAATTTTCTCGATTATTTTCAATTCCCGGACCAGAGAAAGCCTCACCCTTTCTTTTTTCTCCTGCACTTTAGGCATGGTGAATGACTGCATTAGTTATTTTCATAAAAAGGCCAAAAAAGTTTGTAACGCCAAGGTAATCATGCAAACCTGGAGAGAAGATATGAACAGTGTGGTGGTTGCCAGTAGACTGCAGCAAGGTGAGTGGCCTCACCCGGCCTAGGACAAAGCGATTTGTTGCCGCAGCCAGTGACAAAGCCCCGCGCCTCCTGGTCGACCGGAAACGTCCCGGTGCATTGCGATTTTTCCGCGGCCTCGGACAAACTGGCTAGTTTCCGTTACGGAAACCTGACGCCTCGCAAAAGAAAGGAAAACTTCCAGTATATTGTGAGTACCTTACGGAAAAAAATAGTTTTTTTTTCTCAAGCTTCTGTTTTATCCCGCATTCATCATATCAAGCTTTTACTGTCCTACCCTAATGTGGGACTGAACTGCCGGTATTATTTTACAAGTTGCCAATATGCAGTTCAGGAATACTACCCCCATAAATGTATAGTATATACATTACCTAAGAATCATAATGAACCCCCATAACCCCATTCAGAAATGGATACTTACAGAGGTAATGAATTTAATTTAAAAATCCCCCCAAACCATATCTTGGATCTTCACTTGGCCAGTCCGTGTAAAAAATGCGTGCATTCGTACGTGTTTCTCCCTCCGTCGACTGTGCATGCGTCTGCTATGTGTGTGTGTTTCACCCACTTATAGGCATACTTTAGGTCACTTGATGCTATTCTACCAATCAGTTTGAAGCGCGGTCTTTGATTCCTACTGGGTGGAAAATTCAAATCCTTCTCGCTATGGCTTCCAAAGAAGTCGGACTTCATCTGTGCCATGGGTGTGATATTGATAACTTATGGGTTATTAAGTGTTTCCACTTGGAACCTGAGGAGGCCGTTGACTTTTTAAGAAAACACGGTGTATTACCTTCTGAAGTTTATTGCCCTGATTGTCAAGAGCCATGCAAATTTAGAAAAGACAAACATCAGTGGTACTTTTTTTTTTCGCTCATTTTTGAAGGCTCCAACATGCTTGCATGTGTCGGCCTTGGTCACCTAATGGCGGCTCTCCATGCTGCTCGATCTCTGGCAGCCTCCCTATTCAGTCCCTTAACCCTTAAGTCACATTTAATGACCTCATCCCATGTCTTTCTCGGTCTACCCCTCCCAACCCCTCCCCCAATATTAACACCTCTCACCCTCTGTACCCAATTATCCTCACCCATCCTCTCCACATGTCCAAACCACCTCAGCCTGCCTCTCCTCATCACAACACCAATACACTCCAGTCCCATCCTACCTCTCAACTCTTCTATCGTAAGCCCAGCCCCCCCAGGCCTTGCACGCAGGGACGCACTGCACATCCACCTAATCATTGTCATTTCTGTACGTTTGAGCCTGCGAATATCTTCTTCCTTTACTGCCCAGGTCTCACTACCATACAGCATCACACTCCTAACACATGCTGCATACAAAGACCCCTTAGCACGTAAGGAGAGTCCTCTCAATGTCAGGAGAGGCAACAGCTCCCTGAACTTCTTCCAACCACTTCTCACTCTAGCAACCGAGCTAACTCCAGCCCCACCTCCGGCACCTAACATGTCTCCCAATAACAAAACTCCTCCACACACTCAAGAGACTCACCTGCAAGTTCAACCCTCTCACGCCTAACAATCTCCTCCTGCTCTCCCCGACACACCGCACACATGAAATCAGCATTATCTCGCAGTCTACCTCTAATACCACTACATCTCTTGTGCACCCACTTATCACAGACACTGCACAAGATGGAATTACTTCCCACACCTTTGTGGCAAACTGCACATGGCCACTCTCCCTCTCCTCTGATTGTACCGCCACCAACCCTAGATATCATCACTTTTGTTTTATCTGCATTTACCCTTAAGCCCTTGTGCCCCATACCATCTCTCCACTTCTTAAATCTTTCCTCAGCCTCCCCTTCATTCTCAGCAATCAGCACCAAATCATCAGCATACAACATCTCCCATGGGAGTCCATCTCTGAAGTGACGTGAGAGGGCTTCAAGCACCATGATAAACAACAAGGGACTCAAAACTGACCCCTGATGCACACCAACATTCACGGGAAACTCATCACTCAAAGCTCCATTCACCCTTACCTGAGTGTGAGCACCCACGTACATGGCCATAACCACCCTAACCAGCCACTCTTCCAACCCTAGCTTTCTCATTGCCCACTTCACCACCTCTCTAGGGACTCTGTCAAAGGCCTTTTCCAAATCAACAAAAACAAAATACAATTCCCTTTTCTTGCCAATATATTTTTCCTGAAGCTGTCGAACAATGAATATGGCATCAGTGGTCCCCCTGCCTGGCATAAACCCAAACTGCATCTCATTGATATTCACTCTTTCTCTAATCATACCTTCTAGAACTCTCTCCATTACTTTCATTATCTGATCTAAGAGCTTTATACCTCTGTAATTTCCCCTTTCCAGGGCATCACCCTTCCCTTTGTACACATTTACAATTACACTTTTCAGCCAATCATCTGGGACAACACACTCATATATAATCCTATTTATCAGGTCAGTGACTAACCTCACCCCAATATCTCCTGAGGCCTTCAACATTTCGGCAGTCAACCCAGACACACCTGCCGCCTTCCCCACCCGCATCCTGCCTATTGCCTCACTCACAGTAGCAGCGTCAATCAAAGGCCAAGGCCCAAACACTGGATCACCTGGCTCCAAACCCTCCCTATCCCAATCAAACTCCTCATTCAACAACCGACTATAATGCTTTCTCCATGCATCTTTAATATCCTCACTGTTTACCAGTACCCTTCCTTCATCATTCTTCACACACTGCTCGCCTACAATGTCCTGATTATCTCTCTTCATCTGATTTGCCACCCTAAAAACCATATTTTTCCTTCCTTCATGATTTAGATTATCAAGTAAAAGTCTCTGTGACTCAGACTTCGCCCTGTATACCTCTCTTCTAGCCCTGCGCTTGGCAGCCAAGTACTCCTCCCTGTTACCACCCTTCTTCCATTCCCGGAAAAGCCTTTTCTTCTCCTTAACTGCGGCTTCTACACTCTCATCCCACCACCAAGTTACTTTATGTCTTGGTGGGCCTCTTGTCCAACCACATACTGCATCGGTAACTCTCAAGAGGTTGTTCTTAAGGGCTCCATACTGTGGTCAGTAAAAAAAAATACGCAAAAGCCAAAAAACGGATCCCGTGCGGACCACCGTATCTCTAGGGTAAGCATTCCCCAGGTTAGGTTAGGTCTGTTTGGTTAGGTTAGGTTAGGTTTAGTCTGTTTGGTTATGTTAACCAGCTGTGCAGTATATTTTCCTGGTGGTTTTTAATGCAATTTGACTTATTTTTTACCTATTTTTTTCAGAAAAACTGGATTTCACCTCTTCCAGTCAAAGTTCATGACCAGAAAAGAGGGGAAATGAGGCATTTCCAACAAAAATGAAGGTCAAAATCACTCAAATCACACCAAAAAACTACCAAAAAACATAATGCACAACCTAGGGGGTGTATTGGCGACTTGTAAATATTTACCAAACTGACAACCCAAACGTCGTGCTTAAGAGCCACCACTAAGCTGTTCTAGCCCCTTCAAATGTACAAGAGCATGACACAATCTCTCCAAATCTAGTACACTACATTCCCAAAGACAGCCATAAGACCAAAGAAATCAAAAGGGTATGCTTCCCAAAAGCCAGCTGAACTGAACTGCATCAACAAAATAGTAACCCTTATCAAACTTAAAATGTAGCTTATCCTTATCAGACACTAACACAATCCGGTAAAATTATCGATTCAACCCCTGACAGAATTAGATTTTGATTTTTTCTCGGTGTTCTAGACAATTCTAAGACACTTTTCTTCTATGGCATTTTTCTTGCAAATTATTATTATTTTTTTTTTTACTCTAACCTACCAAACCTATCCCTGAGGAGTAAAATAAATATAATTTGTGACGAAAGTGTCATAGAAGAAAAGTGTCTTAGAATTTTCTAAAATATCGAAAAAATGGATCAAAAACTCGTAATTCTGTTAGGGGTTGAAACGATAATAAAACCCACAATCCTTAAAAGACATCAACAGCTGTGAATGGGAGCTTTCCTAATATATATTTATCCTTCATCACACTTATAAATCATTACCAATGTTAAGCCTGGCGACTAAGGGTGCTGCAGCACTATGCATAGATGACAGCCTGCGTGACCGTCGTACTGGAGTTCCATATGACATGCCCTGGCCCTCATCATTCCTCACTTGTTTCTTTTGCTCTGCTTCGTCCGAGCTCCTCTTTGACTTATAATTTTCACTGACTTTTGAGCTTTTTCCATTGGTCGTACGTGAAGATGAGCAATCTTCAGCACTGAGATTTCGCTTTCTAGTTTGAACCATGACTGAGCTAAAGTGACTGTCCTGAATCACAATCACAAACACCTTGGCTCAGCCCTCACTCCACCACGGACCACGTTCGTCCTATGAATAATGCAATCTAGACAGTGTTTCAAGCTCAAACTATATCCCAACCCGCTAGAATGTAGCAGAAAACAAGCCAAAAGACCACCAAGCCCCACGTACTGCAAGAGGTACATACATAATAACAGAATTATTTTTATAATGGAGACTGCTTTGCATCTTTACAAGTTGGTTGAATTGTGTCTTTCATTTCAGCACAAACACGTGAGGAATGCAGTAACACTCCTCCATTTTTTTTTGTCAGCAATTTCTTTCCACATCTGTGATCCAGCCTTTCCCAGCAGACCATGATGGAAAATATTGGTTATCAGTTGTGTGTACTGGCACAGATGTTCATTCAGTTTCTATATTTCTGGCTATAATTTTCTTCTTCTTCTTCTTCTGGGTTTAAGGGACTCACGGCCAAAACAATGGCCCTACCCTTCCAATGCAAACTGCTTAGGGTCTCACGTTATGCGGAAGAGCTGCCTAGATTTTTTATAGACCGGTGTATTGGAGGTCAGTGCTCGCTTTGTTGCTGCGTCTGCAATTTCATTGCCACGGATGCCTACATGCGAGGGAATCCACTGAAGGTGGAGGTGCCAGGGAAGAGTAACAAGGAGAAGGAGGTGCTCCATTATAGCGTGGACAATCCTAACATGAGTCTCTGGACGATCTGAGAGGAGGGTATCCGGTCGTTTCGCCCACATGCCATTTCGCCACACTATGGAGTCATTTCGCCCACACTGTGGAGTCATTTCACCCACACTGTTAAGTCATTTCGCCCACATTGTTAAGTCATTTCGCCCACATCAAAATTTAATATTGTTATTGTTATTGTTTCTTCTTCATTTAAGATGAGGAGGCTATGGTAGTGACGTATTGTCTGTGACGTATGGAAAGCACCTACACTCTTCCTCCTCCTCCACTTCCACCCCTCTCTTCTTTCCCACTCCTTACATTCCTCACCTGCTCTACCCCCACCCCACCTCTCTCTCTCTCTCTTAAACGTGTAGAGAGATAGAGTCTGAATAAATGAGTGAGTTATGTATTAAGGTGACAACGGAAAAAATATAGAGACGTACAGGGTAAAATATTCACTCTGGGATGAGCACGCGAGGGGTGAGAGATCTGCATATCAGTTGCTGAAAGCGTGTGCTCATCTCAATGGCCCAGTCCGCAGCTGAATCTTGCGTGTACGTAGCTGTTTTTTAAATCAGTTTCTCTCTCTTTTTTTTTTTTTTAAATCTTTGTCACCACTTTTTTAATCTTGCATATATGTAGCTGTTTTTTAATAAAAGTTTCTTTAATCTGAATCTTACATGTATGTAGCTGTTTTTTAATAATTATTTCTTTTTAATTATATGTGGGCGAATTGACTCTTATATGTGGGCCAATTGACTCTTATATGTGGGCGAATTGACTTGTGGGCGAAATGATTTGTGGGCGAATTGGTATGTGGGCGAATTGGCATGTGGGTGAAATGACCGTAATTCGATTAAACGACTCTGCAAACAGCTTGCACTCGTCAGTCTTGGCAGAATGTGATAACCATTCTCCATTAAGTAAGTTAAAGTCGCAAAATGGTAATTTCGGTGCTAAGGGT
>JAGKTI010017696.1:0-18310 GCA_018397915.1 Birgus latro
AAAGCTTGGTCAGCTAAGCCAATCACCGCCCTCCTACCAGGCTTTCATTCAGTTCTCCCGCTCACACCAAAGATTCAACTCCTCCACGTGTGTGTGTGCTGTGAGTTTTGCATATTTTGTGATTGATCTGACGTGTCTGACACTGCCATTAGTGATGGCAGTAACCCTGAGGAGCCGTAGGCCTTGCTAGGTGGGAAGAGAATGAAACGTGTCAGAACGGAAGAAAAACAAAGCTAAAATGTATCGGGACGCAGGCCAACCTTATGTAACTGTTTCAACAGGTCGCTTAATGGCTGGGAGGAGTGCGGGGCCACCATGCAGGGATGGATGTTTTACCAAGCTGATTATGCCCCTGACTGAAGAGTTGTTTAATAATTTGAAGGGCTTAGATTTTGACAAGCAGACAAGAATGGTATGGGTGTTCTTGGAATAATCATAGAAAATAAATATTAGTCTTTTAAAAATAAAGGGAAAAAGAACTGTAAGAATAATAACGAAAATAAGATATTATTATTATTATTATTATTATGATATGATGATGATGATGATGATGATGATGATGATGATGATGATGATGATGATTATGAACAACTCCATTACTGTACTATTCTTATCATAAAAACTGCCGTATCTGCATAATGAACACCTACACTGTCTATATATTATTACAATTATTTTTGTGGTTTGTGGGGGTGCTCACCGTTCACTCACTCGATGAAGTGCTGCTCTCGGGTATCTGCCCTTTCCTCCCTTCCTCGTCTGTATTTCTTTCCTTCTTTACTCTTCCTTCTGCCTACACTCCCTCTTCTGTCTTTCTTTGCTTCATTCTTTCCTCTTCCTTCTGCTTATGGGTGACTCTACACTAAGTGACAAGCCTGTACACAAGGAAATAATTTTCTATACAGAGTGGTAACCGTATAACCAAATTATGACGCTTGGTGGTTTAGTGGGTAATTAAGGCGCTCCAATCCGATTGAGCCTGCGTAGGTTAATTTCCAAGGGGTGGTTGGGGTTTATTGCCTACATAATGGCACTTAAGGATGAGTGAGGCCGGTCACTCATCTTAACCCGTCACGTCCTGACCGATTTCCAACCTACAATACCACAAAATCCCGAGCATTTTTGGAAAAAAAAAATATTGGCTCAAACCTTCCGATTTCTCTATGAATTTTCGATGTTTCTCACCAAATGCGGTCCTGTGCTGTAAACTTTTGATGCAGGTGTCATGCAACCTTACGTTTTCCTTCTTTTTCAGGGTACTTGGCTAAAGAAAACGAACTATGGAAGGGTTAACTAATTCAAGCCACTTTCAATTACGTATTTATTTATGTATTTGGTACGAATTTATGTGTAGTAACAGACATATTGGTTTTAACACATTTATATAGGCAATAGAAACATTGTTCAGTCCAAAAACATTCACATATGGCACCTTCCTTTATGACATTACCACTTCATCACTTCTGTTTGTTTCTTGTTCTAGCTTCTTTATTTCTTTGTTCTCCACCTCAGGAATCACTTTCACCGTGAATTTCGTCATTGAAGAGACCGTGGGGCAACATACCTTTACTTGCCTGGTTACTGCTAACAGGTGAATTGCCCAGTGAGGGGTGGAGAGGGGGTTAGGTGGGGCCAGGCAATATCCCCGCTTAACAGCAGGTAGAGGAAGGTCTCTCACATTTGCCTACCAAAAATCACCCATGAAACTTGAAAATTGTGCAAATTATGACCCTTGCAATTGCGCGACGTACCCATACGTCGATGGGTGTAGCTGTGACAAAACATCGCGACATACCCATACGTCGATGGGACTGGGCGGGTTAAATGTCAGGACCAACTTGCCAAAACCTGGGCTTCTACACTCCTCATGGGGCAAGGTAGGATTGGATGATAGATAGACTATTATTATTAATATTTTTATCATTACTATTATTATTTTAACTATTATTATTGTTATAAACAATAATTCCTCTTACAGTCTCATTCTAACTTACTATACTGTCTCCTACCTTATTATAGTACTATCTTACGTCTTATTATTATAACAAAGTCTTATTATTAACCGTACTACACTATTTTTTATTTTTTCCCAAAAAAGCATTAATCAGTAAATTAAATTTAAAAAAATACATCCCCAAATTATGGAGGATTGCTTACCTGGCGCGTGGTCGCACTCACGCTTGGCGTACTTGGCGCCTGTCCTACACAAAAATTCTATGGCCAATATTATTAAAACAAAGCAATCCGCAGCTTCCTATCTATAATATTTGCTGAAAATATAAAAAAAAACTTTACGGACGTTTTTCTCAAAAAAAAAAAAAAATGTTGCTAGTGGCCTTCTGGTTTTACAAGCCTCTGGCTCAACCCCATTCAAAATCTGCACCAATCATCACTCCCCCCCCCCTTTAAATTCTTGGCCAAATCTAGGTATACAAATTCGAGGTTAACTCATTGGGCCCTCCTCCTACAAGAGTGAAAATTCTTCGCATCACAGGGGTGACCAACTTCCTTGCCGAGTGTCTGTCAAGGGCTTGATTGTATGTGTAACACAAAATTTCTCCCAGAAGTTTCTTTCTCCAGGAAGGGAGGTGTCACGTGGGCTACTACTACGTGGGCTTGTTTCCCAGGATTTAACCAGCTGCCACAGGATTCCCCTCCTGCCTGAGAATGATGCTCTCTACCTGCGGATTATGGAGTGACCTTTTTGCATGATCTGCATTGGACACCTGCCTAAAAATAGACTCAGGATGATAGCCCAGAGACGTTAACGAGGGTCAGGCGGGGTGACAACTCCATACTACCTCCAAACCTCAATCTTTTAATGAACTGATCTAAGTGGATTAGGCCTGGTGGCATCCTTTGTTCTAGGCCACCAGGTGAGGGTGAGTCAGAAAGGTGCGGTGTCACTGATTCATATAGGGCAGACCTCTGTTAACCAACACCGCGCTAATTATTATCAACCTGATTACCTTCACTGAGTAATTTTTTCGGACAAATTTATTTTTCATATTAAGTTGATTTTTTGTCATCAGATCAAGTGTTTCTGAACTCGAATTCTTCATCACCCTCATCATTTTGTAGTTTACTCATCTTGCGCGGGTGTAAGGACGGCGATAATTCGCCAGCACTGTGGGAGGCAGACGGCGTGAATTCGCTATTGCTGGGCTACAAACGAGAACTGATTTACTAAAAATGCGGTTTTTGGCAACCGCGGTGTGGCAGGGTTTGGCAAAAGCTCTGATGGTGTAGAGGGCGACTCAACGTTCCCAGGGAAACCACTGACACTTCCTCGTGCTTGAAATTATGGCGCCGAGACCCATCGCTTCTTGTGAGGCGATCAGCGTGGCCAGGGGTTGCCTGCATATCTGAATTCCTAAATATGTGGTATTTGGCAACTTCGGTATAGCAGGGTTTGGCAACAGCTCTGATGGTGTAGAGCAAGACTCAGCATTCCCATGGAAACCACTGACGCTTCCTCGTACTTGAAATTATGGCACCGAGCCCCATCGCCTCATATGAGGCTATCAGCATGGCCAAGGGTGGCTGGCATATTGCCTCATATGAAGCGATGAGCGCAGCAGGTTTAATCTCTGCCACTTAGACCTTGCCCATATAATCTGTGGGAGGTGAGGATGATCCTCTCTTTCCTCGGGCTCAGACCACTCGTCATGAAGATGTGATCCTAGACTGCGTTGACGTTAAGGCCTCTTAGTATGTAAGTACCTATTTGCTCCTGTCACATACAGTCGTGGTCAGAAATAATCACCTATCCTCCGGTACCCCGTGCCACAGGCTGCCTCCATTATGCGCGCCAAGTCACACTTTAATAAGAGGGGCCGAGAGGAAGGGGTCAGGGAGAGGAGGGAAGGTGGGTTGGGGTCGAGTGATGTTGCTAGAGTGGGGTGAGGGAGGGGAGGAAGGGAGGGTACGGGAGGGAGAATATGCGAAGTGGTTATCACATTATGTCTATTTTCTTTCATTAAGGGCATGATATAAAGGAATTAGAATTCGGTAGATTATGTTTCATAACACCTTGTATAGTGGCGTCAGATTACAAGCTTTAGATAGGTGGTGATATCAAGGGCTGGCTTGTGAGAGAAATATACTGATGTGTCAGATCAAACATTAGTGCGGAGCCAGATATTTGTGTTTATCAGTGTATTTTGACTTCGGACGGAGAATGAAATCTGGATGACGTAATGTTTTTATAAAAAACGTCCTCTACCATTACTTGTAATTAAATTTTGGTACTAAATATCATAAAGGCTCTTTATGAAAACTGTGCTTAAAAGGTAATTGAATTTTATGCCTGTGCATATGGGTGGATATTATAACGATATCTCTCGTAATCTGTTAGAAGGAAAATGAAACAAAATTTTACCCAAACTCACAAAATATATCTGTGCCAATGTTTACCGACATTGTTCAAGCCAAAGCATCCTGAAAAGCCTTAGTAAGTAGTCCAGTTGCCTCCTTCCTCAATAACCTTTTGCAGTTTTCGCGGCACAAAGGAAACAATGTTGTTGATGGTTTACTGGTTTCGTCTGAACAGCTCCCGCTCGTCCTTGGAGTGCTGGAGGAGGAGGAGAGCCCATGTCCTCTCGTTCTCTGGCTCCCACGCATTGACAGTCTGGGCCCACACAGTCTCGATGGCTCTGCACTAATGTTTAATCTGACACTTCAGCATATTTCTTTCACGAGCCATCCCTTGATATCACCACCTATCTACAGCTTGTTATCTGACACCACTATATGAGGTGTAATGGAGCATAATCTATGAACACTAACTCCTTTATATCATGCCCTGAATGAAAGAAAATAGACAAACAATGCGACCATCACATCGCATTTCAATCTCTCTCCCCTACCTACCCTCTCCTCCCTCACCCCATCCCAGCACTATCACTCGTCCCACAAACCACCTTCCCTCCTCTCTCTCTGGCCCATCCCTCTCAGCCCATCTTACTCCAGTGTGACTTGCTGCCAACCTGAGGCAAGGGGTATCGGAGGATAGGTGATTATTTATGACCACGACTATATCTTATCCTTCCACTTTCATTAGGATAGAGTCTTAAAATGTGTACCTGTTTCTTGTTGTGTACTAGTATCTTGTTTCTGTACAAGTATCTTGTTTGTGTACCGATATCTTGTTTGCACGTCTCATGTATATCTGTTCTATGCAACAGTCAGAACTCTCAACTTCGATTGCGAAATTATTTCATGTAAATATTCAGAACCTGTAGTATAAGTCAGAAGTATAGTTTAGTAAGAGTTTGACAACCAAGTGTTTCACACACCGAACCCCTGTTTCCCATGGTCAGATAGACTGAGTCGGTAGTTGCAGTACTCCCAAGGTGGATAGAAGGCTGATGACAGGGAGAGTTGGAGCTCCCGTTCCATCAACCCTCAGGACTTGTTCCTGACCATCCCCCTTTGCTGAACTTTTTCAGTGTCTCAGTAACACAGAGAGTAGGCCAGCATGCTCTCCAATACAAGTTTCTCTAACTGTCAACACCAAACTCCATGCACGGTACACACTACACTTGCTTTTCAAAATCTGTAAAAATAAAATGGCGTACGTCAGCCATGCCTCAGAGTCCCCGGGGGGGGGGGCACAAATGCCCCCACCATCCGCCCCTCTCCCGGTGATGACTCACGGAGCTGCCTGAAACCACTGTCTGACTCACTCCTTCTTCATTTCTGTAACATTCGCGGCCTTTCCTCTAACTTTCGCTCTGTTGAGCACATCATCTTCTTCTCTAAACCTCACCTTCTCTTTCTCTCTGAGACTTAGCTGTCTGAAGCAACTGACAGCAAACCCTTTTCTGTATTCTCCTATATTCTCTATTCTCATTTCAAAGCCAAAGGTGGCAGTTGCGTATATGTACGTGTCGTGTTCCTGAACTTGATTCTTTTGAATTCTCTACTCTCTGGCTTCGGCTGTTCTGTCATTCTCTGACTAAATATATCTGTGCTGTTTGCTTATCTCCTAATTCTACTGACTATCAAAAATTCTTTGACTATCTTACTTCTACGATGGAACACATTCTATCTATTTCTCCTTTCTATGAAATCTCCATTCTAGGAGATTTCAATGTTCACCACCACCTTTGGCTCTTCTCTCCTTTCACTGATCCACCTGGTGATCACGCATACATCTTTTCTATCCTCAGTGACCTAGAGCAGTGTGTACAGCACCCTACCCATATCCCTAACCACCTTGGGGAGAGTTCCAACATACTTGACCTTTTCCTAACAACTAATCCTTCTGCATACACTATTAATCTTTTCTCTCCCTATAACCTTATTACCTTACCTGTCCTATCGCTCCGATACGGCCTGTGGACCCTCCAAAGAAACGCCGCCTGTGGTACTTTGGAGCTGCAGATCGGGAGGCCCTCAGGCAGTACTTCTTTGATTTTCCTTGGAATGATTATTGCTTCCATGCCCGGAACCCATCTGAGTGTGCCTTGCGCATTACAGAGGTTATTCTCTCGGGCATGGAAGCATACATTCCTTTCTCATATCCTCTGACTAATGCAAGAAAACCTTGGTTTAATCACACTTGTTCTAATGCTGTCCACAACAAGGAGAGGGCCTATAAAAGGTACCGGAGTCAACCCTCCCATCGATCACATCTTTTTTTATATTTCTGCCCGGAATCGTGCTAAGTCTGTTCTTCGCTCTGCTAGAAATAATTTCTTCCGTGCTAAATGTTCCCAACTCTCCAACTCGAATTCTTCTCGCTCCTTCTGGCACCTTGCCCAAAACCTTTCTAGTAACTTTGCCTCATCATCATTCCCTCCTCTTTTCTACTCTGATGGCTCTGTAGCAATTTCTACTGATAAAGCAGATCTCTTCACTCAGACTTTCTCCTTCAGTTCTACCTTAGACGATTCCGGTGCTGTTCCTCCATCACTTTCCCCCTCTGACTTCCTCATGACTGACATTAAAATTTCTTCAGCTGATGTATTTTCTGCCATCACTGGCCTCAATACTAACAAGGCATATTGGCCTAATGGAGTCCCTCCTGTTGTCCTCAAAAACTGTGCTTTTGTGCTTACACCCTGCATAGGTAAACTCTTTCGCCTTTGTCTATCAACTTGTACCTTTCCTTCTTGCTGGAAGTTTGTTCTCATTCAGCCAGTTCCAAAGAAGGGTGACCATTCCCGAACCTCTATCGTCCAGTTGCTTTAACATCCTGTATCTCAAAAGTTTTCGAGTCAATTCTTAACAGAAAAATCTTAAAGCATCTTTCCTATCACAACCTTCTTTCTGATCGTCAGTATGGGTTCCGTCATGGACACTCCACTGGCGATCTTCTCACATACCTTTCAGACTCCTGGTCATCCTCCTTTCGGGACTTTGGCGAAAGCTTTGCCATTGCACCTGACATCTCAAAGGCTCTCGATCGAGTCTGGCATAAATCGTTAACCCGTCCAGTCCTGACCGGTTTTTTACCCAGCCTACCCCAGATCCTGACCAATTTTTGACTTTTTGTTTTTTGGCTGAAACTTTAGCTTTTGGTGAGAAACATCGAAAATTCATAGAGAAATCACGACCCTGAGGTAAAAAAAAGATGTTGATGCAAGTGTCACTCAACCTAGCTTAGCATTTTCTTTCTTTTTCAGGGTACCTGGCTAAAGAAAACGAACTATGGAAGGGTTAACTAATTCAAGCCACTTTAAATAACGTTTTTATTTCATTTATTTGGTACGAATTTATGTCTAGTACAAGTCTATATCGATTTTCACACAATAATATAGGCGTTTATAAGCAATGTTCACTCACCCAAATCCCCCGTATATGGCACCTTCCTTTACGACATTACCGCCTCATCACTTCTGTTTGATTCTACCTCTAGCTTCTTTGTTTCTTTGTCCTCCACCTCAGGAATCACTTTCACCGTGAATTTCGTCATTGGAGAGACCGTGGGGCAACATACCTTTACTGGCTAGGTTACTGCTAAAAGGTGAATTGGCCAGTGTGGGAGGAAGGAGGGGGGAAGAGCGAGTTAGGTGGGTCCAGGCAGTATCCCCGCTTGACAGCAGGTAGAGAAAGGTCTCCCACATATGCTTACCAAAATTCACCAGCGAATGTTGAAAAATGTGCAGACAATGGGCCGTATTATAGTGCTTTCCCTTGGGCCCTCAGGTGCAATTCAGCGCTCCATCCCGTGAATTCCTTTACTTGCTCAGTATTCAAAATTTCAACAAATATTAATTTGCAGTATGTAGCGTTTTGATTAATATTAGAATTTTCAACAAAAAAATTATTGTCGAAGGCAACAACTTGGTCGATATTAAATATTTCCACAGACAATTATGTTAGGAAGCAAGAATTTGACAATAATTGAAACCTCACAAAAAATTATGGTACCGAGTAATATTCAAGCCATTTTAAAAAGCTTCCACCAAAAGTGATGGCAACCAGTTAGAACTGGATCAAGATTTAAAATTTCAGACTGTGAAAAACACACACACACACACACACTTGTAGATGAAGAATATATTTACCAGACAGTTTCGGTGGACACTGCGACCATCTTCAGTGGCCAAGATAGAGAGAGGGAATGATATATTGACAAAACAAGGGTCATCCCCAGATCCCTACGACCAGCACTGTTCCGACAAGCAGATCCTCCATTCCCTGTTACTGTCAGGTATATAATAAAGGACAGTATCCAACAGGCAAAGAGGGACATCGATAACTGTACTGTCGTCTCTGCAGAAAACTTCGGATCTTACACAATCAACTGCTACATGACCTCCTTGAAGTTCTTCGAGAAACAGCCGACAATAAGCGTTTAAAAGAAATGCTTCGTGAGCAGTTAAGCCTAACCAGAAAACCGTCGGAGTTGTGTAAGAAAAGTGTTTGGAGCAAATGCAGTATCCCAAATGCAGTACTAAATTTATCATCTTATGTGCTCACAAAAGTTGAAGATCAAGTTCTCAGTCTTGGATTATCTTTCACACTAAATCCAAATAATAATGTTGCACTGGGATGAATGATAATGAGTGGGTTAGTGAAACAATTTAATTCTCTTGATTCCATTCCTAAAAGATTTCGTGCTGCTCTCACCAAATTACGGAAAAATTATGAAATTTTCATAACTAAATCGGCCAAAAGTAACTGTTTTTTTTTTTTTTTTTACAAAACTGAATTTGAAAATAAAATGAACCATTTTTTGAGTGATACCACAACATATGAAAAATTACGGTCCTCCCCTTTGAAGAGACTTGCATCAACATTTAACAAGAACGTGAAAGAAGTTTTGAAAAATGTCCCTAATGTAGACATCAAAAAGTTCATTCAGATCAACCCTAAATTACCACATACATATATGTTACCAAAGACCCATAAAACTAATATTCCATTGCGTCCCATAATTTCACAGTGTGGGTGTTTTACGTATAAGTTATCACAGTTTCTTACCGATAAACTAGCCCCTGTAGTAGATACAGTATCCTCAGCACACGTAAAGAACTCATCGGAATTTATAGAGAAAATTAAATCACTTGACTTACTCAGGTAAAATGGTTAGCTTCGATGTTGATTCATTGTTTACCAAAGTTCCCATTAATAATGTTTTGTAATTTCTAGCTAAAAAATTGCCCGAATGTAATCTTGACTTGGGTATGCCAGCTGACTGTTTCGTAGAACTTGTAAAATTGTGCGTGACTTCGATTTTTTTTTTTTCACTTAACAACAACTACATGCAACGTTCTGGTGTGGGTATGGGTTCTCCATTGTCACCCATTTTAAGCAATTTATACTGTATGTGGAGTATTATGAAACGAAACTACTGCCTCGAGTTTCTCCCCCTCATATCATTTGATTTCGTTATGTTGATGACATTTTCATTTTGGCCTTCAGCACTTGATAAATTTGACGAGTATTTCTCACACCAAAATAATCTTTCTCCCTCCATTAAATTTAAAGTTGAGTGGGAGAATGAGGGTTTTCTTCCTTTTCTTGATGTACTTGTGATGAAGGAAAATTAATCACTTAGCTTTAAGGTGTATAGGAAACAACCAGTTGCAACTTGTTTATTCGTTACTTTTCGTATCACCAGTCTGCCACAAAATTGTCCGTTATCTCATTAATGTTCCTTAGAGCCCCTTAAAATTTGCAGTCCAGAACATATACAAGAAAATAGTCTCATTTGGGAAATCTTCCAAAACTTAAGGTATCCCAAATGGTTCAATAAAAAAGCATACCTTAAAGCTAGACAATTTTACTAGGTACCTAAAAACCCCACCACAGAAAAGTCACCACCTAGACGACTGGCCTCTTCTACACTATCTTTTGGACTGCCCTTCCACTGTTTCTCTTCGTCTTTCTCTTCGCAACCATCTTGTCAGGCGTGTCTCTCGTTCTGACACTGCTCTTTCCCCTGTCTCTTCCCTCCTCTCCACTGTCTCCTCTTACCCTCCGCCTCGCTAGTCATAGCGCCACTTTCTTTATTTCCTTTCTTCTGTACGCGTCCGTCTGCCGCCATGCAGCGGACGCTCCTCTTTAATTCTTCATCATGATTTGTCACTTACGGGCTCTCCATCCTGAGCCCGTGTCACACCCGTGTGGCGAATCTCATCATCATCATCATCACAGAAAAGTAACGCTTCCTCACTTTGCCTTATGTTGCAGACTTGAATATGTTAAAGTTAATGGGTTACAGTAGTGATGTCAATATAGCATTTAGGTATACCTCCACCATCAGATCAATGTTAGTTAAGAACAAATGTACAACATGTTCAGAAGCAGGCAGATATAAAATTCCTTGCAAAGACTGTGAACTAGTCCACATAGGAGAAACAGGTCGATGTTTGGAAACACGGATTATGGAACACAAGTATGCCATAAAAACATGTAATTTAAATAATGCAATGTTTAATCATGTTTGTGAAGCCAATCACAGAATTGACTGGCAAGGTAGCCATCTACTATATAAAAGTCATGACTTTCGGAAACGAAAGATTATTGAAGCTATGTGTATCTAGAAATACGAGAATTGCAACCTTAGTGAACGCATGTACAAGACAGGTCCTATAATGAGGTCCCTAGTGAAAATGAACCTTCCCACACCGACACAGGTGAGGTCAGACAGGAATTACACCTGACCTGTCTGGTGATGTCCCCCCTTTTCACCCTTGGGAAATCCCCGCTTATAATCCACCCCACCCCACGTCACCTTTACCCCACCCTCCCACACACACACACATGCATAAAAAGAAACCCTTGTATTGTCAATATGTCATTCCCTCTCATCTTGACCACTGACGATGGTAGCAGTGTCCACCGAAACTGTCTGGTAAATATATTCTTCGTCTACAAGTGTGGGCTTCATTCACCATCTTTGACCATCACGCAAGAGTGATTCATCAAGCCATTTAACATTACAGCAAAAGTTGATGGTAGCAACTAACATTTTGATTAGTTATAGATTTTTTAGCAAAAAAAAATAATGGTAGATAGTAACAACGTTGTCAGTATTAGAAATCTGGGGAAAAAAAATAATGGTAGCAAGTAATAATTTTACAATAATACACATTCCAACAAAAAATGATGGCACTAAGTAACATTAAAATCATTTAAAGACATTTTCACATATAATGCTCTTAGTGTGGAGTACTAAATCCATTTAGAAAACATAATAAAAATGATGGTACAATAACATAGTATTTGTTTTCAAGATACTTTAAGAGAATCTTGTGCTTGTAATAAGTGAATCGCGATGTTTGGCCACAGTTCAGTTAATCATCTATTGTTCTGTATATTGGCTGATGATATTGTTAATGACTGATATTGTTGTTGATGATGATGAGTTAGTGATGTTCGATTGGCTTATGATATTGCTGATAATTACGAGTGAGCAAGAGATATTTACTCTCAGATAAGTTTGGCAATGAGCGGCCTAGCCAGACCCAGCCCAATCCGACCATCATGTCAAACAGAAGTAACTTTACTCCTATGTGAAGTAAAGTTAAAGTTCTTTCAACTTCTGATACATTTAATCAATGAGTTTTGTTATCAACCAGAAACTAACCCATGAAGGCATTGGAACCCCTTGAAATCTCGTGTTTTCCAGGGGAGTATTTGAATCCATTTGGTTAACACCTTAATTATGAAATCAAATAAGAAAAGATATCCCATTGTAACACTGTTATGATTTTAGCAATTAAGAATCGGAGATTCTGCCTATAATTTTATATCAGAGGGAAATTATGCTAACATGGCACTCGCTCGCTCGTCATGCCTTCACAAAGCGCATTTTACTGGTCGTTGTTGCTAATGATGATGATGATGTAACGATGAAATATGAATGATGGATGGAAGTATATGTAAATAGGTAATGGGTGTATATGTAAATAGGTTATATATTAAAGATGGATAGATGATAATTGTGTAAACTGAACTAACCTCTCTTATAGCCAGAATGTACTTGTCAAAAAGATGTTTATATGGAGCATCGTGGGGCAGTGGCCAGGCGTTAGAAGTAGGCACTATCCTCTCTCTGCCTATGTACGCTGACTGAGATCCATCTGCATTGGTGAAGTTCTGGGCGATGATGAACTTGAGGTAGATCCGGGTGTCGATGTGAGCCTGCCTGAGAGAGAGAGAGAGAGAGAGAGAGAGAGAGAGAGAGAGAGAGAGAGAGAGAGAGAGAGAGAGAGAGAGAGAGAGATCTATATGCACCATCTGTCTTTATATCGATGCTCCATATACGTGGTCTTAGTCAACCTTTGGGACAATTATTTTATCGAATGGTTATCATGTAGTGGAGAAGGGTGAGTTGCCAACTAACACCGGTCATTGTAAGCTCCTCAAAAAATTAATACATCCAGACAAAATAGATTAGTTGCCCCTCGAGGTTTAAGGGCTGGCAGAAAACCAGATGCAATAAAGTTTGACTCGTACACAAACACTAAGAAATTTTGCAACAAATACTGTACGTTTGTTATAGAGGACGACTCAGTAGTACAGACTATATATACCCTATTTACACTAACTCGGGGCCAGATTTTCGTCCTCCTGCAGTTTTTTTTTTTTTTTTCGTACCTCAGTGACAGAGTCAATACGGTTCTACATACTTTCCACAGCATTTTTTTGTGACTAGCACCATATCCAAGCAACAACCTATTTTTGGAACTCAGCATTCAAGGTGGAGCAATGTCAGTTTTAGGCAAAGTTAGCATAAAAAAGTACAATGGCTTAGTGCAACGCGAAGAGTACATATGATTTTGTGACTTGTAATTTGCGTATCATTCAGTAAAAATTGTTTATTCACAAGGCCATCCTCAGCATCACCCTGAACTGGTATTAAAGTACTTGAATAATAGTCACTTTGTGTGTTGGCAATTAAAATATCTGCTAGATTCTCTCCCCCCCCCCTCCTTCCATTTTGGCTAAATTGATCTTTGACATTAACCCCACAACTCGAAATTAACCATCATACTTTCCTCACAATAACATAATGCCATCATGTTTAAAATTTACGAGGGTAAGGTACAAAAAGGTAATTTCATTAAGGTATATATTAGTCCTATGCCAGATTATTCTGTGTTGTATGAAAAGCTGTCGGTACCCCAGTTACCAGTTGACGTTAAACAGTCACCTTCAAATACAGGAAATATTTCAATGATTTATCATAGTGCCTAAATAACACATCATATAAATTAATAAATAAACACTCACCTCATAACGAAGGAATCTTTGAGGGCTTCCACTGTAGACTCTCCCAAATCTATCAGGCGACCAAGTTCTTGAAGGATTTCTGATGTCGAATGCAAAAAGGTGTCTTTGTAGACCAACCCATATGATTCGAAAGTGATTCTGAAAAAAACAATAATGAGAATAGTTCTTATTTACAATAATGCAGCGTTTGTTGACTTTTTTTCTACTTTGAAAAGAAATTGAAAAAGTGCAACGTAAACATCCTGTAATGTTTTTACTTAACTTCTGTTAAACATTCCTGAACAAGAAACTGAAAATGCCTTCAGAGCAGGGACAGAATTTGAGAGCTAAGGAAACAAATGCTGATCGTGTATTTTAGGTGGTGTGGTCATGAGAGAGACAGAGAGAGGGAGACGCTGATGAAAGATTAATAAAGGCATAAAAAAATAAGTGATGTGAGGAATAGGACAACAGTAGGGAGGTGGTGGAGTATGCCATGAGAAATGCCTCGAACCACACAGGCCTGGACAGGAAGATGAAATACGTCAAGTTCAAATATACATGAAGAGTAGAATGGTTGCAAAAGGATGGAAAAAAGGCTGAATATAAGACAGAAGTGGCGGAGTGATTAGGTGAATATGATTTGGAGTAGATGGGAGACGTGTAAGGTGTGTGCAAGATATTCACAAAAGAAATATCCGCAATATGTGAGGTGGTGTGCGGGGTGAAGAGAAGACGAAAGGGGGTGCAAGGAACAGCATGGTGGAATGAAGAGGTGACAGAGGCTGCAGCTCAAAAGATGAATGCATATAGCGAGTGGGTGAGAAACAATGGCGTGGAGGATGTTGAGAGACGGAAAAGAGAGTCATATGTAGAGAGGAACAGAGTGGTTAAAATATTAGTAAGAGAGTAAGAAGAGAGTGGATGAGAAATTTGGGAGGAATTTGAGTGTAAAGTGGAGGGAATATAAGAAAATGTTCTGGAAAAAGGTAAAGAGAGTTAGACAGGGTGATCAAGACGATAGAGGAGTGAAAGATGATAATGATAGATTGCTAGTGGAGAAGGAAGAAAAGGTGAGCAAATGAAGAGAACATCTTAAGGAATTGTTGAACATAGAGAATGAATGTGATGCGAGTATAAGAGGCTGGGAAATTGCTGGGAGAAGGAGGAAGATGAGAAGAGAGAGAGAAATCAGTGGGAGGAGGTAGTGGAGGTAATGATGAAAGTCAAAATGGGGAAAGCCCCAGGAACTGATGGAGTGTGTGGGGAAAATTTCGCCAGCATTTAATGCTGAAGCATGGGGGAGAGATGGTAGTAGAATGGATATGGAAGACGTGCAGACTGGCCTGGGAGGAAGGTAGAGTCACGGAGGATTGGAAGTGAGGTATGATTATTCCCCTGTACAATGGATAAGGGGAAAAAGAAAATAATGTGTGGTAAGCATGGGGGCATTTGTCTTCTTAGTGTAATAGGGAAAGTATATAGTGGGATACCTATTGACAGAGTTAGAGAAATAACAGCGGAATTAGCTGGAGAAGAACAGGGAGGTTTAGAAGGGAAGAGGTTGTGTAGACCAGATATTCGTTCTTAGGTCTTTAGTGGAAAAGCTTCTAGAGAAAGGAAAGAAGTTGCATGTGGCCTTCATGGATCTGGAGAGAGCAAATGACAAGGTGGATAAACACGGAATGTGAAAAGTAGCTAGAGTATAATTATGGAGTAAATGGGCAGTTTTTAAGTCGTGAGGAGTATGTATGAGGAGGTTAAGGCTGCAATGCATGTGGATAGTGAACTGAGCGAATCTTTATCTGAATGTTGGAATGAAACAGGGATGTCTCATGTCCCCATGGTTGTTCAATCTGTATACTGATAGGTTTATAAAAGAGGTACAAGGTAGGACAGTGGACGTTGGAGCGACACTATTTAGAGAGGGCGGTGTTTGGAAACTCCCTGTACTGTTGTTTGCAATGCTTGGTGAATGAGTTTGGGAGTGTGTGAGAAACGGATTCTAAAGGTGAATATAAGAAAGGGTAAAGTTATGGTCTTCATGAGAAATGAAACCATTGAATGTCCAGTGAGGCTGGATGAATGAGAAAGTGAAGGAGCAATGTGGTGTGGGTATTGATGTGATAGAAAGCTTTAGAAGAAATACGCTGAGGTGATTTGGCCATGTGGAGAGGATGGAGAGCAAGAGACTAACGAGAAGAGTGTATGCGAGTAATGTGGAGGGAGGGAAGGGGAGGCTGAGGATGAGATGGAGGGATGGAGTGGATAGGTATATGAGAGAGGGTGTGTGTCAGCTGGGAGCATGGCAGTGATATGGCATTGGACAGGGTGGCATGGAGGCAATTTGTTTGTTTCCAGCCCTTGTGGGATACAGGCGTCTGGCAAGAGATAGGTAAATAGACAGATAGAATTGGGGAAGGGTAAGTGGGAATGGAATGATGGATGATAAGAACGACTCCTTGTCAAGTAATCTATAACAAGTGACTTTTGAATTTAGGGGTCATTTGGTCTCGTTTTGGGCCCTGTGGGAAATGAATGTTGATAAGGTCCAACAACGAGAGCCCAGTGTCACGTGTATGCGACAGAAGTTTGTTTCCACACAGATTATAAGTTACTTAGTCCTTAAATTTCAGGTTTCAACGGAGCTGGATCACATCTGTTTTCTTTGGTATTGTCAGCTGGGTCCGATGTTAACATGTGGAGCTATTGCAAGAGGATGAGGAGGGTGCAGTGAAGAGTTTTTACCAAATTCTCAACCACTATATTTATAATGGCTGCCAAAAGTGTAAAGATGTAAGTGATTGGGTTAAGCGTCTTTGCTGAACAACCTAAAAAGTTCCTAAATTATAGCAAAACATCCATATAACCATTTGAAAACTAACCTCAGTGCTATTTTATCATTTATATAGCCTGTCACCTGTAGGTGATACTGGGCACTGGAGCTACTATTCTGATATCAGTGTCTAGCAATAACAGATGATGCTGGGGAATTTTATAGTTTTTATGTTCTTGGTTTCTTGATGGGTAGGGTAATTAATATAATGTATTATTCAATTATATAATTGTGGATATGATGATTGAAAGGTCATTTAGATAATTTATAGTTAATTCTTTTCTTTTGCTTCAGTCTGACTGTTGATGTACTACACATATTGAGGATCCCAGACAATGAGAACCAGAAATCAAAGGATTCAGATGAAGAAATTAGAGGCAGGGTTAGCCTATAGAAAAAGCCACAATTTTCCCTCCACAAGATGGTACAGAAACAGATGAGGATTCGGATGTTGCAAATATTAGAAATGTGAATCACCTTGCTGCAGCTCAGCTAGTTTCGGAATGTGAAGTAACGATTAGTGTTAGAGAGACAGGAAAAACTAGGAATGAAAATACCAAGAATAAAGGACATTCAAGGAACAGGAAAGTATGCATTGATGCTGACATAACTGATCATGTACAGTACAAGAATCAGACAACCATCCGTGACGTGCACAGTGCCACCGGCAGACGAGAATAATGTGCAAAAAATTTCAAAATACTCTTCATATCCACTGCTTTTATATTTTCCATTCCAGATAGGAGAGTATAAGGAATAGATGGATTTTTTGTTGATTGGATGGATTACTCACATGTCATTCGTTCAGTTTCATTTGTTTCTATGTGGTACCAGTGGTATTGCATCATGTATCACAAAAAGTTTATGGATCAGGATTTTTTTCATTTATGTTTACATAACACTAGTGTCCAATGAAATAATGATATATGAATGAAGATAAGACATTTGATTGCTCTGAGCTTTTTATTAGAAGAACCATTTCTCTTTTTAGCATAGCTCAGACACAAGTATGGTTGTTACTCTCCTCTGAGATTACTAAGATTTTCAAATATGAATCATGGCTAAAATACTGAACACTAAATCTTCAATAACCACTTATAGTGAATTAATTTAACTTTATAAGACAAACGTTGTGTCTGACACACCCAGGCCACTGTTGATCATGTGTGTATGGATGGGAGCTGGCTGTCCTAGTACCCTCCTCCCTGGTGATGCTCTCTTAGGGGAAGGTCACTTCGGTCTGCTCTCTCCTAGTGATTTTGAGAAATGCTTATTTTGGGTCTGACACACCCAGAGTTTGTATTAACCAACATTTTCTTTTTTTTGCGTGGGTTATCTCATTGATTATATACACAGTAAATATGGAAAAGACACATGGCAAGGTTGTGCCTTCCTGAGCTGATGGTCCAGGGACCTGGAAGAGTGTCCACAAAAGAAGATTTCTTTAACTTTCATTTTACAGGTTTATTATTTATTAATCTGAAGAAAAAAAAAATCGTGTTTATTTAAGTCACCCCTGAAGTTTTAAGATTTCTTTTGTTTAGGCTATTTGAGTGATGAAAATAACTTAGAAGGATTATATTTTCCCAGTATATTTTTGGATTTAAATTTTGATTGTATATGTGGTTTTTCATGTTTCCAGAAATGGGTCTGACACACCTAACATTTGTGGTAAGGGGGTAACACAGGACGTTTGCGTTCCAGGGTTAATTAAATAAAATCCCTACTAATATCAATACTTGTATGATATACTGTATACAAACAAATATTACTTTATACGTAATTGATCTGAATGAGGTT